>PVIR01018574.1:0-33183 GCA_004026965.1 Petromus typicus | reverse complement strand
AATGCATAGGACAGCCCCCTGCAGCGTGGAAGTGTCTGGCTCGGAATCTCAAAAGTGCCAAGGTTTGGAAACTCTGTTTCAGACTCTGAGAGAATCATGATTTTTATCATTTCTAACTACTAACCTTTCTTCCAGCTATGAGTCATGTTCATTTCTGATTTCTGAGTACAAATTATCAGATTAGGGGAACGAAGGAGAATACGAGTGAGAAAAAGAAAGGAGAAACATCAGTAAGGCTAATATGATTCTTTAAATCCTGAGATTGACATACCTGTCCTGGTATAAGTAAGGAAAATAAAGTATGTGTTAAAAAGTAGATAATGGTTCTGAGGCTGAGAGATTATTAGCTGTTGTAAGAATTCTCTTTAAGTTAGAAGGAAAGTGCTGGAAACAGGATATATTAATAAATTTTGTTTGTCATTGTTTGTATGCTACTACGTGCAACGCCAAACTGAGGCTTATGAAACACTTCCGCTCTGCATAACTGCCTGGCTGGCTCATTTTGCCCACGTTGGCATTTGTTCCATCATTTGTGCATTCAGCAGACCCACACAAGGGGCCTTGGGAGAGGAAGAGGTGAGCAGATTGAGGCTTTCTGTAGCAGAATCCAGATCATTAGGCTCCATAATGTCAGCGGAGGCAGAAGTGTAAAGCACTCACCAGCCTGCAGTTCAGTGTGTGTAATGCACAGGTTTTCTGGAAGAGATGGTGGCCATGGTCAGAGACTGTGTGTCATGCCTGAAGAATTTGCAAATGTTTGTACCAGCACACAGGCGGCACCCTCAGAGCCAGAATGGCATCATTTGGGCAGGAATCCCGAGGCTTAAAACTACCCAAAGCACCTGTCCAAAATCATGGCACCAGGAATTTCAACAGAAACACTCTTGGAACTCTACTTTGGGTCACTGAAAATCTCTAGGGATGGGAGATTCTTATCTCCAGGCCACTTTGGGACCCCTAGAACCCCGTAGGACTGGCAAAACCCATATACACAGAGGAAACTTGAGTTCCTTGACTACCATTACTCTAAATAGATTTGGTTTCTCATTCATTTAACAAACAAAATCATTCTATATTAGTGACTTAAATCAAAATTGGCATCGATTTAAAGGCTAGGGATATTGCAAATAAGACTAACAAGTTCCTTGGCTTCTCAGAGCTTTTGTTTAAGTTCACCAGTAAGAATTGAAATGTTTGTGGAGCATTTTGCTTGAAAAATTCCTTCTTTTATGCAAATCAGAAAGGCAGAATGAAGCTCTGCATTGTAATGAAACATAGGAAAGATCCCCTCTTACACACATGTAGATAGCAAACGTGTTTCTGATAAAAAGAAATATTAGTTATACTTATTGTTTGTTTGAGCTTGGGAAAAATTGTTTGCTGTCTTGTTCTTAACATGCCCATCTCTAAAATGGGGAGATATATACTGTGTATATATTTTGATATATATATATATTTTTTCTTTGATTAATGACCTACTTAGTTAATGCCTGTTCAGACCTATGACCTGGCACCTGGCCTTTCAATCTGTATTTTTAAAAATTTTGGTATAGTTCTGTACATACATCTTATTTACCTAGCCTCACCGTCTTTTTTGTGTGTGTGTGTGTGTGTGTGTGTGTGTGCAGCACACCTTTTTTGTATTGTAAGTTTTGTGCAGCACTGTAATTTTTGCTGATTGTACTGTATAGTACAGCATTGTTATTTTAGGTCCTGTTTTACATTACAGTACTGCAAATAAGAGCAACTAAAAGCAAAGTCATCCAGTTGATGGTTCTCTGGACCATTTCTTTGTTCTGAATATTGTGTATGTACATTGTCTCATTCAGTGACCAATTCACTTAATGACCTAAGTGCAGGAATGGAACTTGGTTGTTAACCAAGTAATACTTATACAGTGTATAATACATATATACATGGATATAATCTATTACATAGTTGTGGTAAAAATTAGTCAACACAGGCACAGAGCTTAGACTAGTGCATACTGCAAAGTAAACCCACAATAGATATTGTTTGCTATTTTCGTCTTCAACCTGAACCCTGTCATTGTTCTATCATATTTTTATCTTTTCCACTTCAAACCCCATGATTCCCCGGGTCTCTTACTCTGTCTTCATAGAGTGTAATCCACCATTTACTGGATAACTTTTCACATACAGTTACTGAGAACTTGTAGGTTCAAGGCTTGGAACTAACATGTGGGAATATAAAAATAAGCACTGGAATAGTTCAGTTCACAGATACTTGTAGTTTAGATAGAGAAAGATAAGAGTATATATAAAATATACCAGAGGGGGTTCACAGAGTGATTTCTTCTAGCTAGAAGGCTTTTGGGATGACTGGAAACCATCTTTCCTGGAGAAACATGGCAGCCAATGTTTTCTGGGGAAACAGTAATGATTGAATAAATTGAATTTGTTTGAATTGATTTTGAATTGAGTTGAATTTGGGCTAGATTGTCTGTCCTTCCCTCAAACTAGTACTATAGAAGTATAGAAGAAATACTAAGTTTCAGGAACAATTGGACTGAACAGTCTTCATGGGCTGGCCTATTACCAAGAATGAAACTCGTAGGGGAAAGCATGCTCTGGGTTCCAAACAATCAACACACAAGTGATCCTTTGACTTGTGTCTTGTTTATAAGCTGGCAATGGTCTGAATTCATTGTTGATTCAAAAGGAAATGAGTAGCGTTTTAAACTTCTTATTTATAAAGACTGCTATTTATCACCTTCGTATAAATGTATCTCAAATACACCAAGATGTTTTACAGAAGCTGGAACAATGTTGCATGGCCTTTGTTTTATTCCTCCCCTACCAATTTGCTCTTAGCTTATCTGGACTTTGGTATGTAATTTGGAAATTGGACTATGTTTTCCTTGCTTAAATTGAAAAAAGAAATGATTAACTGAAATAACACTGCACATTACTCAGATTTAATTATGTTTGTAATACATCACCCAGTGATATGGGGCAACTTCTTGCCATTCACTCTCCATCATGCGTTTCTCATAACATATGGTCCTTGTGAAATAGTTTTGATTCAGAGTCCCCAGTAGCATATGGTTAAAAAAAAAGCCCCTCAAGTCAAATGCAAAGCAAAGGCCAGCCTCTGTGCCCCAGAGGGGCCTCCATCGACTGCGAGCCAGCAAGCCTGGAATCTGAATTGGTGTCAGGATCTCACTCATCATGAAGATTTTACATTTGGTTTGGGACTTCGGAGCATGAGGTTCTGGATGTAAAAGTCAGAAGAGATATGGCTTTTGTAATGTCTGCAGAGATTCCTGTGTCGATAAGGTCAGCAGAAAGTTAATAGATTTTTATCTTCTCATCACATGAACTTAATATAGTGCAACTGTTCAGTGGGGGTGGGATGGCGGAATGGGATGTGAATCCCATCATGCTTTTCAGATTTTTCACAAAGAATGTTGTAGGTCTTTAAGGGCATTTTTGCTTAAGGTTAAAAAAAAAATCCATCACTCATTTAAATAATAAAACTTCTGAATAAAAACTTTAAATGCTGTGCAACAACCCAAGCTAAAAAAGATTATAGTCCAAGCTGAACACTTTTTTTCCCCCTTTGTGCTGGTTCTTCAATTATACACGAATAGGACAAGCCTGCATTTATGGCGCTTTAACAGAATGGGGGCCAGTGCAACTGAAATGCCTTCAAGCAAATGCTCAGAGCCATAAGGCAGTTCCATTAGGACTGCTTCACTCTTCCACCAGACTCTTAATGACTGCCGTGTGCCTCCCCTGAAGGGAAGGCCCTTCTGGCAGGCACTGGCACGAGCCCGGAAACACCAATGGGAGGAGGGCGGTGTGTGTGGAGCCTGCCCCCAAGACCCACTTTGGAGGGCACCTGGGTGAGTGTGGAAGAAAAAAACCCAGCAGGCTCATTCCAGATGCCATCTTTGAGAATCTGTAGGCCGTATCCCTTTCAAACCAACCTGCTGACTGCAGATCGGCTTTCAAGGCCACTTGGCCCAGCTGCTCAGATTGGCTGTGAGAGTGGTTTCTGCAATCTGGGGATGCTCATGGAGGGATGCAGGAAAGCTGGAGGGCTGAAATGCACGCAGAGTCCATGGAGGGACAGCACTGGGTCACACTGACTAGCAGGCCTCAGCGATCAAACATGTCACACCTGTCTTGGCCACTGGTGCAGGTGTTCTAGGTCAGCTCTCACTGTGGTTATCAATCGCTGACAGTTGACAGTTTAATTTTACACCACAAGTACCTCATTACTTGTGTAGGCACTTGAAGAACATGTGGGCACTGGATCGGATCAGTGATCAATGACAAAGGTTGCATAGGGTGCAAGTGGTAGCAGTAAAAGTGAAGGTCTCCGTGCATGAGTTGGCAGTGGTAGGGATACATGACAAGGGGAGTTTAACTGACAAACAGTCTGTCAGGTTGAAAAGAATGGAGATTTGCCAGTGAGCGAACCATAGATTATAAAATATATCTCTCGATTTGAGGGAAAGAAAAGGAAAAAAACCCAGCCCAAATGGAGCTTTCCATTCTTGAAAATGCCTACGCAAATTTAATGAATGTGTGGGGCTGTAAATTTCTATTCTACCAGCATTTATCTCATGACATAGATGCGTTCAGGTGTGTATGGATTTAAGATTAGCAGGATGCAATGGTACTATTTTATAAAGGTGTATGTGTCTGCGCGTGTGCGAGTCTACCTCATGCCAACTCCATCAAACCAGGGCCGTTGCTGCTTTAAATTGTCCCTCGGCAAGCTATACAAATTGTGGAGATTCAGTAATAAGCAAGTGAACTCTTCTGTTCTTATGAATACAATTTATGTTCAATACTACTCCAATCAATCCCTTTATAGTGATAGGAGGAAAAGTTGGTTCTTTCAAGTACGGTATCTTATAGATATTTTATAAATATCTATAAGATATTATTTATTTTAATAAATCTCCTGTAATTTCTTTTTCTCCTCAACTTTTCGTTTTCTAAAAAGGAGTTGATTATACGACTTTCCTCATGAACATCTTTTTGTTTATTTTTGGCGATTGAGCTTTTATCCTGAGCTGTCTCCCCAGCCCTTTTTATTTCTTAAGTCAGAATCTTGCCATGTTGCCTACATTAGGCTTGAGTTTGCATTCCTCCTGCCTCAGCCTCTCAGATTGCTAAAGTTACAAGCATATACCACCATGCCCAGCCCATATTATTTTCTTGCCAGAGACTTACCCATGCATGACTTTTATTCCTATTATTTGCCTTGTCTATGGACTAGGATTAATTAAGTGCGCTGTACTTAGAATAGTAGAATGGCAGTGAAATTTTTTCCCTTTTTAAAATTTTTATTTGTATCAGAATATTTGTAGCACTCAGTGATTA
This sequence comes from Petromus typicus, assembly GCA_004026965.1. Lineage (NCBI taxonomy): Eukaryota > Metazoa > Chordata > Mammalia > Rodentia > Petromuridae > Petromus > Petromus typicus. The sequence continues at coordinate 27,823 of PVIR01018574.1, read as the reverse complement.
CATTCACTGTGGGAAGGTGATCCATGGACATAATCCATTTGAATTCTTTTTTCCTTCACTTAGCTTTCCCCTTCCCTCAGCATTTGGTCCTATTTGTATTTGCAAGTGATGTGAAGGACTTTGGTTTGAATTGTACCTCTGTTGCAGTGCATAAGAAATCATCATCAATAGCTTGAAGTGTGTTGTTAATAAATAAAAAAACCATTATAATACAAGACTACTGGAAAAGTTTAATGAGCTAAAAATGCCAGAGACTTCAAATTGTCTCTGGTATTTTTTTCTTTTCTTCCCCTTTAGAACACTATAAATCAAAATTTGGTTAAATAGAGTATATGGCCATTCAGTTGAAAGCTATATTTCTGGTCTTTTTTGGAGTTAGAGATGGTCATACTATTAGGATTATGTCCAAAAGAATTTGAATGAATTACATCGAAATTATCTTTAATTTGTAAATGGATTCTACCTGCCCACCTTTTCTGTTTTCTCTCCTTCTGGTGGGTGTAAAAGTCAATGATGGTAGAGTCTGCTCTTCCCGTATGAACATCTTAGGAAATGGCAGAGAAAGAAGCGAGATGGAATCTGGAACCTTGCATGATTCTCAGAATTGAACAGAACTGTGTCCTTACATGGAGAGTTGGCTTAATTCTAGACTGTGACACAAGGGGAAAAATCCTTTCTTTTTGTTTACAGCCCTGTGTTTTGGGGTCTCTTTGTTGCCGTAGCTCAGCCTGCACACTGATGTGTGTATTTAATGTATGCAAAGGACCACACATAGGAGGGCACACAGCGCACATCCATGTGTTTCTTTCTTTCTTTTTTTTTTTTTTTTTTTTTGAGACAGGGTCTCGCTTTGTAGTTCAGGCTGGCCCTGAGCTCAGCCTCAAACTCACATCACAGCAATCCTCTTGCCCCTGCCTCCCGAGTGCTGGGATTTCAGGCGTGAGCCACCACACCCGGCACTGTGGTATGTGGTACTGATTGCTCCTGGAGTGAGTCTCCACGCCCAGTATTGTATGCAGTTACCGGGGATTGAACCCGGGTCCTTGCGCTTGCAAGACAGGTGCCGGGACCACTGAGCTATATCCCTGGCCCAATGTGTTTATTTCTTAAAATAATGTATATTGTTTAATTTCTAATCAAGGTAGTGAATACCACTTGGAGCATGTTAAATATTAACCAGAAGGCATCTGCTTAGTGGCTAGGTTAAATAATCATTCTTTTCTTTTCCCCTCTGAACTGGTCCTACCAGTCAACTGTCACCTGCTTGGAGAATGTTCATGTTTTCAGGTTGTTCTGGTTTCTTTGAAGAGTCTTCTGTCTTGATCTATGTTAGTTCAATTCCAAATTCTGAGGATTAAGTGAATTTCGCTTTTCCTTGAAGCATCAAGTACTGTCATTTTAAACTCAGTTACCACAGTTACATGATATCCACGGCCTCTACTTAAGAAAATTGGGTCAATGCTGAGAAAAATGATAACTTCTAGGTGCAGAGACCTAGAGTTGCAGAGCAGCCATCAATAGACTGATGATGTGACATCTCTGGGTGACTCAGAAAAACCAAGATCACTTTTTAGAGGTACCATGTCCTGGCCTGATCACACAGCGTTTGTGTCACTCTTCAGCTCTTCTTCCTACGTGTCATCTCTCGCCTCCCCACGGGACACTTTCTGTTTACTCTTATTGTGTAGCATGAACTGACCTCTTCAGCATTGTGGATTTTTACTGTAGCACACAATATTGACAAGGTTACCTCTCCTCACTCCCTCGTGGGCCAGATACAATTTTATTATTTCATTTTTCTTCTAGAGTTGGTCTCTACTACTTGTACCCACAGAAAAATAAAAGCTATCATGTATCCAAGTTCAAAAATATATAACTTTGCATTTTTTTGCCTTGTGTGATTTACTTTTAGTTTAAATAAGGCTTAAGGGACATGATAGCTGCCATAAAAGAGCTAAAAGGATTTGATTTTTAGAGGTGTGACTAAACTCACTCTGCCTAGCATTCAAAGGGATGTGTAGTTCCCCTGGCTGGAAATTACACAGGAGGCATTATATATCATCCTCTTTCCTTGAGTGGCCCCTTTGTGTCTGAGAATCTGAGAGCCAGGTTATCTTGTAGGCATTTCTGCAGTTGACTAAAGCTCCCATCAGAGTTTTCTGACTCATTATCCTTATAGTGCTGCCTCTGGGAATTTATATGGGCTTCTCAGTGCTATTTATAACCAAAGACCAACATCATTATTCTTTGTCTTTCAAGATAATATCAAACAGGAAGACATTCTCTTTTGAAGACAACTTTTGCTAGGATGAGGATGGGATATATGAAGAAAGGGGAGAAAAGAGATCCCCAAAGAATACTGTTTCTATAGCTTCAATGTTTAGTAGCTTAGTTTTGTGTCATCCTGTGCTTATTTACGGGCTGAGAAGTTCCTTTGTTGTTGTTCAGTTTCCTCCAGAGGAAAGCTGGACAGCTCATGGAAGATCTTCTACACTTACCTGTAAGATGTAAGACCCTTGTAAGGGGTAGCTCTGTAGGAGCTTGCCTCTGGGTGCACTGGGGAAGCAAGCTCTTGGCTCCTTTCACAGGTTGGAGAGGCTGGCCCGGGCCTTCTTGCTTCCTCTGTCTTCACTGGTGAGCTGCAGTTTCCTGTACAAGTCTAGTCCTCTAGTCTGGTTTCCTATCTGGCTACCTCCACAGGGCTCAGAAGCACAGGTTTGGGAAGTCCCAGACAGGGCTCTTCTTCCAGCACATTATCATGGCCAAGATGTAATTGTGGGCCAGTTATTTCACCTTTCTGTGGATGCCCTACATTTACATCTTGGAAATGAGAGGAAGAAATTAATTGGTGGTTTTCAGCCTGTGTATATACCTTAGTGGTAGAAAGTGTACCTACATTGGTAGTTTCAGCTTGCACTTCTCAGTTTACCCTGGTGAGTCTGTGTGTGAATGTGTGTGTGTGTGTATGTGTGTGTGTGTGTGTGAGAGAGAGAGAGAGAGAGAGAGAGAGAGAGAGAGAGAGACAGAGAAACAGAGAGATCTTAGATCCTACATATGTAAATCAGTCAAAGCTGAGGTTAATGTCAATTCACTTGTAAGTTTCTCATATACACAAATCTTCATTAAAGCTTTTCCCTTCAGTGTCCCATCATTCTCCTTACCATCCTTTTTTTCCTTAAAGGATGTTTTTCTAGGGAAGAAAGCCAATTGTACAAATTTCCCTGGATACTCTAAATATTATCTGTAAGGAATTCAGAAATCTTGTCATTGAGAATGTCTAAAAACCTCCTTTAGAATCTCTACAGGGTCTCTATCAGTCTGGCATATCTAATAAAATGGCATTTCCTTAGGTATTGAGATAAGCAAGTACTGTTTATAATTTATGATTTATTTTTTATCTTCCCATGGCATTTAATTCCTGGTATCATAACCAGGTATTACTTTACATCTTCAGCAAGTTAAATTTGTGTTTTCTTTGTGGCATGTGTCTATGTGCATACAAATATGTGTTTTGGTGATCCTGCCCAACACACACAATAGACATTTCTGTGGGAAAAATTGGTATTGAGCTTTGAATGAAAGTCTCAAAACTTTCAGAACCCAACTGGTCTGTAAACTGGAATCCTGTGAATTACTCTGACAGTTGTCCAAGGCATAAGTGCTCAAGGAAGGGAGGACCTGGAAAGTCTGGAAGCTCCAGATCTCCGCATTTAATCTATCTGGTGTTTATTTATTTATTTTTTGAGAACTACTCTTTCCTCCTTTCGTATAGGTTAGAGATCCTCAATAAGAGTCATTTCTGCTCCCTAGGGTGCACTTGACACTATTTGGAGACATTTTTGGTTGCCATGGGGAAGAGGGTACTACAGGCACCTTTGTGGGTGGGAGCCAGGTGTGCTGTTTAACATTCTACAACAGAGAATCATCTGACCTAGATGTCAATAGTGCCGAGATTGAGAAACCTGATGTGAGTGGGTAGGTGATGGATTCTTTGTTGCCCAGTGAGAAGGATGGGGAAATACTCTTATAGTATAAAAATTGTTCTTTTTTTTTTTTTTGTATTTGTCTGATAATTTGGATTTAGGTGGTTAAGGGAATTTGGAAGTGTTAATTGCTTGCTAGCTTATGGTTAAGGTCTCTCTACACTTTTTTTTAAAATTGAAATCTTTGTTGGTGCATTACATATACACATCATGATTGCACTCCACAATGGGGAATTGTACCAGTATAAGACACAACTTAATTCTCATTTTTTTCCATAGCGCTACCTACCCTACCACCCCCCTATATACATAAAATTTGTTTCCTTTCTTTTTTGTTATAATCTCATCACTTTTCCCCCTTCACCCCATTTTACTTTGAGTATTTTCTATTTCACAGTATGTAACATACAATTCTACAACTCATTTACATCTTTATTTTCTTATACCAGAGAAAAGATGCGATATTCACCGATTTGTGACCTATTTATTTCACTTATGAGGATATCCTTAAGGTATGTCCATTTAAGTATAAAGGATTCAAATTTATCATTTTTTATGGCAGAGTAATACTCCATCCTATAGAAGAACCACAGCTTTTTTATCCAGTCTCCAGTTGATGGACATTTGGGTTGTTTCGAAGATTTAGCAATCACAAACTGAGCTGCTATAAACATGGGTGCACATGTGTCACTGTGATATGAGTCTTTTAATTCTTGTGTGTATATACCTAGCAAAGTGACGGCCAGGTATCTGCATTCTAATTTTTGGAAAGTTGGCAGGTGGGTACTCATGGCTGAGAGGTGTCGTCTCATTTAATGAATAATGACTACATAAATGTTTTCCTTAAACTATCATTCAATTCAGACTGCCTTTCTGTTTCTTCTGAGTTTGAAGTTGTATGTTTACTGATCAAGACAAATAATTTAGGAGATTAGTATACAGCACACTAATTCTTTTTTCATCACACTAATTATGCTTGATAAATAAGTAGTGATAATGAGTGGGTTTTACTCCTTGAATTTACAGAAAAAATGCAAACTTCATTTTACTTATTATTAACTATGGAGTTTTCTATTGAGGCTAATGATCAATCATGAATAAAATTAGAAACAGATGAAAAAGTTTGTCCTTGACAATAAATATGAGCGTTGCAGGGTATTTTTTACCTTTAATCTCCAAGTAGAAAATTATCAATTTGATGTGGAGATTTGTGTGCCTTTTAGCATTACATTACTTGTTTCTTTTGCATATTTCCTGTTTAGAAAGTTTGTGTGGCCCAACATACAGTGAGTCTGTCTTTTCCTTTTGGGATGTGGTTGACTCTTCATGTTATAACAGGAGCTTGCAGATAAAATGTTATTCTGCAAATAGGGGAAGTTCTGTCAATTCACGGGCTCAGTAAGAACACTATTTTCTCAGATGCTGGACCCTGGCCAGATGGAAGGAGGTTAGTAGCAAAGTCACCTAGTGTCAAGGTGCCTTTGCTAGCCTGGTCCAGGACCATTGTTCTGGAAGGGTGGTGCCCCACCCTTTGTCATTACCATGTAAGAGGCCCAGCAGTCCATTCCCTGTGGGACTGAGGCGTCCTTGGCTTGGCATCTCTGTGGCCTTCCTCTCACACAGAACCTCAAAGGTGTAAGAACCTCTGGGGAGAAGAGTTTTTATATTTGGAAGACCACCAGATTCTTTATTTTCCTTGAGCTTTGAAATAAATGATTTTAAACTCTAACCTACTCATCAGCTCAGTTCCCTGTCGAGGTTTGCCCTGGGCTATTTTAAGCTGGGGATTGGCACAGGGAAAGGGCTTGTAAAACTTCGAGGTTGGTTTGACTTTGGGGTTTGTGGTGGCACCTAAGTGTAGGTGTCCTGCCACCTGGCTTTTAGCTCCATTCTGAGAGTCTTCCTGGCCTTCATGGTACATGTAATTTTGACCACTAATAACCTTAGGGAAGTCTAACACTGGAGCGATTATTGCATAAATCTCCAGATGTAGACATAGAGTTTTGGAAGTTCAGTGCATATTCATAGCTAGATTCATAGGATCTTAAACCATTGAATGAAAATATTGCAGAAGAATGCTTTAAAACGGAAGTACTATAGAGTGTTTCTTATGCTGGCCTTTCTACTCTACTTTCCAAATGAAGAAAATAATTAGCCCCTTTACTGTATTTAAACATTTAGCCATTGGGTCTTGGAGCTCAGCCAAAAATAATCACCTGAAATTTTGTTTATGATTTGCTCACAAAAGTGGCCATACTTTAAAAAGGAGAGCAAAAAAGAACATTTGAAGAATGTGCGAGCTCATTATGAACCCAATATATTTTTAAAACATTCAACTTGTAAACTCCTGAAATGCGGTTTATAATGGAAACACCAGCAGAGTTTGCTGGAGTGGTCTGAGTCTACCAACTGCTAAGCCTTTTGCAGACTAGTTCCCCTCAAAGGGAGAAAATTAATCATGGCCCCTGGCTAACCAAGGCTTCTTGTTCTTGGACAAGAATAATGATAGTGCAATTTTGTGACATGTGTTCATGTGAGTTATTTGTAGACATGCCTACATTTCAGCTTTCTTGTTAGGTATGTAAATCCTCTTTTTTTAAAATTAGTCTACTAGTTATTCTTGATTTCCTAGCTATTTTTAAAAGTTATTTTTTAGTCCTTTGAGTAGCACTTGTAACTTGCTATGATCTTATGTTAAATCTCAGTAAAATTTTTTTTTGTAAGTTGTGGAAGGATAAGTTGTGCAGAATGCAAAGTGTGGCCTAAATATATATGAGTGTTTAAATTTTAAAAATTTATTATGTAAAACATGCATACCATTAACTCTCCTTCCCCTTTGAACACACATCCCATCATGTTTGCATCTTTCTGAAGCAGTTCTAGAAGTCCTCTTTCATGAGTATGTTTGTGAGATGTGATCAAAAAGGAGGTCAATGCTGCTGTCTACTCCCACCCAACAGAAAGGCAGTCTTGGAGAAACATTAGGAAGTGTCCCCATCCACTTTATTCACCACATCTGTCACTGGGTGACTGTTGGCTCTTCCCAAAGTCAAAATGATCATAAAAGGTGAATGTTTTGAAATGATTTAGGCGATTAAGGTACCTCCTACAGCACACTTAATGATACTCAGGAGGAAAGACTTCTAGAACTGCCTCAGAAAGTGACAAATGATGGAATAACTATGTTCAAAGCAAGGGAGAGTAGTTTGAGAGATTAGTTGCAATGTGTCCTTTACTGTTATAGATTAAAAAGTAAACATTCATATTTTTGATCTTATCACATATATCCATAAAATAAATGTTTGGTTATCATTCTCTCAATTACTAGTTCCTTTAAATTGACAGATTCATATACATATATATATGTATGTATATATATGTATGTATATGTATATGTGTATGTATATATATGTCATATATATATTTGTGTATATATATATATATATATATATATCACAAAGAAAATTATATGATGTAGATGGTTGGAAATTTCTTGGTTTATATTTGAATGATTAAGGAATTAATTGGGACAGGATTTAGCTCAGTAGTTCAGGCCCCTGCCTTGCAAGTGCAAGGGCCCGGGTTCCATCGCCAATAAATACATACAACAATGCCAAGCATGGTGATTTATGCCCACCAGCAATCAGTACCACATACCACAGTGCCGGGCATGGTGGTTCACGCCTGTAATCCCAGCACTTGGGAGGCAGAGGCAGGAGGATTGCTGTGAGTTTGAGGCTGAGCTCAGGGCCAGCCTGAACCATGAAAATTGAGACCCCATTTCAAAAAAAAAAAAAAAAAAAAGAATTATATTATGTAGTGGTGTTGAGTATATTTGATTCTTCCTTTCTTTTTGCTCATGTATGTTCTTAATTTAGGTGTAATACAATATCTAATCAACTAAGATTATTTCTCACTCATTCCAAATGAAAGAATTGATTAGTTGTCTAAGGAAATCTTCATGAGGCTTACACTGAGAGCCAGCCTGTTCTTTTTTTAAAAAGTTAAATGTGTAGCAACAGGCTTTCACGATGTAATTTTTCATAAATAGGTTTATACTTCAACTCGGGTGGAGGGGATAGACTTTGTGGATACCTAGGATAAATACAGGGTAACCTCTTTCAGTTGTAGCACCTTTGTGTTTTAGTTTGGTAAAGTCACACTAAAGGTTTGAGGAGACCTTATTTACCAGTTTTATTAATGTGCTGAATGGTGGAAGTAAAATGAGTATAAATGAATATATCTTCTTCTGTCATAAACAAGCCAGTTGGAAGTTTTTGTCTCTAGAGTTTGATTTGTTTCTAAAGATATCTATCTATCTAAGATAGGTATTCTAGAGATATCTTAACCATATCTTTAGTAGGTAGTTACATGTTATATTCACAGGATCATGCGCTGGGCTAAGATAATTACAAAATTTCTCTGTTTTCTTTCCTTTGGCCTTCATGACTTTGATACTTAGTTTCATATTTCCTTCCCCTTTCTGCTTTCATTTATAACCATTTTAGTCTTTTTTCTTAAAAGCCTTCTCTCTTTGATAGCCATGCTGATCCAATGACTCACAACAGTAAGAACATCAGTAGATAATACTGAATATGAGTGTCTCGCGCACCAGCCACTGTAAGGATTGCTTTCTGTACTGCTACAAAGAGTATCATTATCTCCATTTATAGAAGTGTTTATAACTCAGGATCCCCTGGGTCGTTCAGGATGGAAGTGGAATCCAGAACCAGGCTTCTGTTGTTGATACTATACTTCTCCGTTGTATCACGGAATTTAGCACGGCAAAAATGGAAGGGCTGTGCTCTATCTTCCTGCTTTTAATTCTATTTCTTTATCCCTTTCCTACAGTTTTCTTTTTGTTTTTGTATGGCACTGAACCTTTATCATATGTTTTATTAGTAGCTATATATTTTTGAGAAGTTTTTGGCCATTTTTATAACTTGCTGTTTGTTTAATATGATGAAAGTGATGGCTGAAATGCCATTTCAGATAAAATTGCACCAAATGTGAATTTAAAATTAGCATCTCCTGTTAAAGTTTATTCAAGATGTTCCTTCTTTATGAGATACTTTTAAACCTTTAAAATATCTTCAGATAGATATCAAGGCAATTGGAATTGATGAAGAGGTAAATAAATTCTACTTTAGGCTGGGGATTTAGCTCAGTGGTTTCAGTACCTGTGTTGCAAACACAAAGTCCTGGGTTCGATCCCTGGTAACCATATACAACAAAGCTGGGCATGCAGACTCACGCTCATCAGTAATCAGTACCACATGCTGCAGTACCAGGCGTGGTGGCTCACGCCTGTAATCCCAGTACTCAGGAAGCAGAAGCAGGAGGATGGTTGTGAGTTTGAGGCTTGCCTGGGCTACATGTGAGCTCAGGGCCAGCTTGAACTAAAAAAAAAAAAAAAAATTCTATCTCCTATTATTAACCTTTTAATGTTTTTATAAAATGTTTTTATTCTAGTAAAACTGATAAGGTGGTTATATTTTGAAGGTCTGAAAATGTTAATACTGACTGTTTTCCTCTTATTTACAGTTTCCTGTGGATGTAAAAGCTTGGGCACTTCTCCCTAAAGCTGGAAATGTCAATTATTGGTCATTTTGTTTGATTTTCAGCTCCTCTTGTCTCAGATACTCTGGATTTGGATCACCACCTCTGTTAAGGGTGCATTTCTGCACTGTAATTTGCCAGCCTCTGTCTCTATGAGTCCAGGCTTCTTTTAATGATGACAAGACTAATTTTATCATTCTGGGAATGGAGCTATAGGACGTTAGGCCACGTGTGTAGACATATCCTGCTGGGTATTTTGTTAACTTCACCAAGAATTCAAAATTGGAACAGCTGCTGACCAGAAGAATTGCAATTGCTGGGACAAGTAAAATCACTTGGGAAGGTTCAGTGTCAGAGGATCCAGCCTAACACAGCTGATGCAGTTTGTGTATCTACTTATTACATGTGTTGGAAGGCAGGACTCTAGTTCTGGTTGGATGTGGTGGTTTTGTACTTAGCAGGTCAGGCACTGTATGTTCTGCAGGCCATGTAAATCCAAGTTCTCCATAGTTCTTTGTAGGAGGCCAGGCTGTCTTTACTGGTTTTCCCTAGCAGTTCTCTTTCATCTCTCTGGTGTCACACAAAGACCCTTTTGTCTGACTGTACTCAAAATCTATGCACTGTCAGAAAAAGAGGAGGAAGTCTGTGTTCTCAGTTTCCATCCTCTTTGCCCTCTATGGCGTCATTTAGAGTGACTGGTCCTTCAGCTCCCTGCCTTGCTTCTTATGCAGTTTATTAGTGAATTACATGATTGCGGTGTCTATTTTTTAAACCTATGTTGAACATTTCCAAATGGTACCCTTGTCTTCTGTTTTACTTAAACTTATACTTTGATAGGATTGAGAGTATAGGAGATTTTAGTTTTATATAGTAGACTAACATGAAGTGAGATATTTAATCTTTTTTCTAACCTGCTTGAAACTGTTCTTTAACCCCAGACAAAATTTTCATTTTCCTAAACTTTTTGTCTTTATACCAATGTGATTCAATATGTTCTGCTTAATAAGAAAAAATGCAAACGTGTTTGATTAGTTCAATTTATATTCATAAAAGTTAGTCACAAAACAAGAGGTATTTCAATAAGCAAAGGTATTTGTAAGTATAAGGCATTTATATTGCAAAGTTATAGTTAATGTCAGAATACACTGTGTTCATTTAATTCATTATTAAGTGAAAATATTAATTCTATTTAACTTGCTTTTTCTAGTTTTAATTTTTGTCAAGTGGGATTTTAACTGTTTATTTGCTGTATGGTGAATAGTAGTATAATGCATCCATTCTGTGGCCTTTGCATGATCCCGGGAATAAAGGTTCGATGTCTCAGTGTCATGTACATTCTGATATAATCACTTATAATTGAAACAGTTCCTTCCTATACATTTTGAGGACACTTTACCCATTATAAATTCTGCTGAAAATAGTTTTCCAGGTAGAGATGCAATTATATAATGGTCTTCATGGAGGAACTAAACAAGAATTTCAATTAATAATGTCCTCTCAGCCCTGAGAGATATTACTGTTGTCTGGATCAAGGGTTATCCATCACTGCTGGGCGGCAGCTGTCTTCTTGTCCTTGTTTTGTGTTTTGTGAATGTGCTCATCAGCATGCCCTGGGACGGTAAGCCTGTGTCAGAACAGTTTGCATTGCAGTGTTTTTTCCTAAGGCCAGTGACGTTTCTGAATGTTGAATTTGCGCATCTTGGAGATGCACAATATTACAGAGTTACGTGTAAAACCTGAATGAATTAACGTGACACTTTGAGCAAAAGGAGAAATCATCAACAATGTTTTCAACCCAAGTATGAGGTTCTCATATCTAGGATAACTGGAATAACACTATAATTTCAATAAAGTAGTTGATCAGCTTATCTTGCATTATTTTTCAAAGTAAATAGAAAAATAGAAAGAAAGCACTATTCTTTTATTAATATTCTTGTGTCTGATCAAAATGGTTACAGGAATAAAAGAGTTCTATTTTGTATTTGTATTTGAAGGTTTTTCTTCTTCAATGTGCCAAAAGTTATTTAAAATAATGTCTATTGTTTTGTTTTTTAAATCCCCTCTCTGGTTTTGGCATTTGTGTTTCAGACTGAAGAATGGAGTCCCCAAAGTATACGTATCCTATAGCCAACTAACTGCATTTATATTGTTATACATTTTCGAGGTTGGAATCTCAAGTTTTAAAATTAAATAACTACAGTTAACTTTATTAAGTGTAAGGTTGAATTTGATCAAAAATAAGAAAAGTATTTATGACAACCCCTGTAAATGTTTAAATACTTTAGTTGTGTTTGTGAGCATTAAATTGTATTATAAGGAGCCAACATTGAGTATACGGGTTCCACTGGGACACATTTGACTTTTGGGAGATAAAAAAAAACTTGCATTAATGAAATCCTGCAAGTTTTTGATTTAGTAGACAACATTTCCAGTATATGTGAAGCAATTTTAAAGAGTATATGTGTATAATTACTTGTAGAAACTGGTTAACTTTAATGGGGCATTTCTCGATCACATAATAGGAAAGCTAACGGCTTTAATTAAGATTTATGAAGCATAGAGGTAATATATTCTGCTAAATTAGGTAGCCATTGGTGGGTAGTATGCTTTTAGAGATGAATTTTCTACATATACCTCACTTCCTTATGCAGTTTTGGTGCAGAATTTTAATTTGTAATACTGAAATCTCTATGTCCATTAGTAGACAAAAACTAAGTTCCATTTTCTTTTTAAAAAACTTTTAATTAATAGTAATAATTTAACAATGGTCAGATACTATTAAACATTTTTTTAATCAAATGGTAGCTCCATGATCCTAACATGAGAGAAAGCAAAAACTCACTCACCATTTTGCTCAAATAACTGGCTAATTTGAAAACAAGTACTTAGAAACCAGTGGTAGGTCTTAAAGCAGTCAGTTTGTTAAAAATAAAGTTTTGAATAAATTAAACCATTCTAATTTTTCTGGCCACTCTTTCAACCTTTAAATTCAGAAAATAGTAGCAGCCCCTCATTATTTTCAAGTGCAACAATCTTGATTGATTGATACAAGTATACAAAATCAGAGGATAACCTTGACTTGATAAATTAAGTAGATTTAATTTCAATGACATAATAAAATGGACCAAGTCAATTCTCAACATTTATTTCCTACCCACAACAGCCACTTCAAGGGCTTTGTGTTGGTTTTTAAGGCTAAGCTGTGTTCTGTTTTTTTTGTGTGTGTGCCATGCTAGGCTTGCTATGCTGCCTGGTACTTTAACATGTCAGTGATTTTTTTTTTTTAGGTTTTTTGAGACAGGGTCTCGCTTTCATAGTTCAGGCTGGCCCTGAGCTCAGCCTCAAACTCACATCACAGCAATCCTCCTGGCTCTGCCTCCCGAGTGCTGGGATTATAGGCACTGGTATGTGGTATTGGTTGCTGCTGGGATGAGTCTCCACGCCCAGTATTGTTATGTGGTTACTGGGGATTGAACCCTGGCCCTTGCACTTGCAAGACAGGTGCCTGAACCACTGAGCTAAATCCCCAGCCCAACATGTCAGTGATTTTTGAATGGAGTTTTGCAACACCAGAGCATGGACCAATGGGTGAGGTCAGATGGGCCTGCTGCCTAGCTCTGCAGTTTCCCATGCCGAGGGGCACCAGACTTGGGAAAGGCTGTGGAGGCTCCATTTCTGCCAGTGGCTTTGAGGGCAGTGGTGTCTGATGTCAGCTTGCCTCAGAATCCCCTGCAGGACATGTGACATCACAGGGTGCTGGGCTGCACCTCTAGATTTTCTAATTCTACAGGTCTGGGGTGGAGTTTGAGTTCCCTAGTGAGGTTGATCCTCCTGGATCAGCAACTACATTTTTGAGAATCATTGCTTTAGGGGTAGGTGAAATAAAATGGGGAAGATGAGGGCTAGAGGAAAGAGAAGGAGGAAGAGAGAGGGGGAAAACAATGCTACAATGCCACAGGTGTGGGTAGACAGAAAATTAGAAATAGGCTGATTCCAGAGAGCCACTAAAGCTTATGTTTTTCTTCCATACTTTGAGCTAATTGCCAGTAATTTTGCAGAGAGCCTTATCTATTTAGCGGCTTGAGGTAGGTTGCTGAGAAGTGCTAGTTTTTTGATACTGAGAATTGAACACAGGGCTTCACACTTGCCAGGCAGGCACAGTAGAGCTGAGCTACATCTCTGGCCCAAGTACTTTCTAAAATATGGAATAGGTTTAGGGTTAGGGTATAGCTCAGTGGTGGAGTACTCACCCCAGCTTTTATTTTCAGCACTAAAAATTTTTTAAAAAATGGATGCTATGGTTTTAAGTCTACTGATCAATGGCCATTTTTGGTTTTCTTCTTTTTGGAGATGAGACTTTAATTCCAAAAGGATTGGCCTAGTCAGTTGTAAGTTGGCCCACTGTTAGGTGGGTATATGAAAGAGTGAGTGATCCTCAAACTACAGTGTGCAGAGAATCATTTTGAAACCTAGAGAGAAATGTAGACCCTTGGGCCCACCTCAGGGATTTGAATGAGCCAGCTTCCAGGTGGCACTGAGGCACCTGAGCGTGTAGCATTAACATTGAAGAAGTTTTGCCCCTAACAGTTCATAGGCCATATGAATTCAGATGTAGCCAGACTGAGATGTAGACAGTCTGTATCCTGGGAGGTATACCAGGTTCGGGAACCTTAAATTGTTGCTTTATTTGGAAATTTCTTCTTTAGCATTCTTGTTCAGCTGCAGTCTCTTTCTGTCCCAATGGAAATGTTTATGCTGTTTTCCAGTGGAATTTATGATAAAGTTTGACAGCTGCTTCCCGAACCTTATATTCTGTTTCTACTGAGTAAAGTCTTTAAAAAATTATTTTCTCTAAGGCTGATTTTCCTCATCTATAGAGTGCAAGGTGAGGCTAGTGTATTCCCAAGTTTTTTTTATCTCATGCCAGTCATAACAAACATTATCTATACACATAAAACCCCTGTAGTATGTATATAAACATATATCTCATACGTAATGAGTCATGTAGATATACATATATGTGTAAACATTTACATACACACATTCATACATATACATCGAGTGAAAGGCTGGTTTTGAAGATGAGCAGTCTCTCACCCCTGCTCTCCAGACGTGAATTCTCAATCTGATGTTACTTTCATTCTAGTAAAATAAGGTGCAATCAGTGCTTCCGTGGTTAGCAGAAAAAGCTGTGGGAACAAGGTGGGAAGGAAGTAAGTGGAAGAGGTAACATGGAGCAGAAGGGAAGAGAGGCATAACAATGCTTCATGATCGATCTAGCAAGTTCCATGGTTAGGAGCCTTGTATGATATCTGCTTTTGAAAATTGTTGTGTAATTTCCAAATAATAGATTTCTAGAATTAGTCTACATGTAACTGTGGACAACATTTGTCTGCTGTTTGGTTTTGAGGCAATATTTGTCTGGCTGAGGCAGAGGACATGGGGAGGAATTCTAAGGCACTATTTTAAATCCAGGTGGGAAGAGAAGTCTCTTGTACATGAATCAACTAGAGAAATTGAACTCTGCAGTTCTTTGAACTGAGGGGTCAGAACTCTAGAATCTCATGGCTGAGAGAAGCCAATTTACCTTGATCAGGTTCTGGTAAAAAGTGGCCCTAAACTGGGCACTGGACAGGGATTTAGGGGAAATAGAAGAGGACAGTGGTAACCCAGGAAGGAGAGGAAAAGGGAGAAGGAAAGGGTGGGCACACCAAATTCAGGCAGTGTGGTCATGAGGACAGTAGGAGGGCTGGAAGCAGGAGGTGGAGGGATTCTTTGGAAGTGTAAGAAAGATAATGTTGGCCAAGCAGGCTGCTTTTGGCTGATGGATAATGTGAAAGACAGTAAGAAGAGGCCATGTGGACTTGAATCCGCCACATCCATCTCTGGGGGGGTGAGGACAGCACAGGATTTGTACCTGGATTTTTTCTGGTGAACCAGCAAGTTTCTGTGAACAGCAGACACCCTGGAATTTTTAATCTAGTGTTTTGTTTGGGCTTCTTGTGATGTGTTTGGGAATTATTTGGGTCTGTTTCTGGCAGGGTGACTCTGAAGTGTACACTGTGAGGGATGAAGTGTGAGAGCGGTCGAGGGATAATGCCAGTGGCTGATAGGACAAAAGGTCTGAGTCCATCACTCAGCTCTGCTTTCTTTCTCCTGGAAGAGTAAATAGCTGCATCACTTCAGCTATTAGTTTCTGGAAAATTAAGATAAAAAGGGGCAGGGACCAGAAAAAAATACAGTATTGATTTTTTAAGAGTATTTGGTATAGATAATTATTTCCTATATTGTGGGCCATCTCCTACGTTTTCATTGTTTGTTTGTTTATTTTTATTTATTTAGTTTTTTGAGACAGGTTCTTGCTTTGTAGTTCAGGCTCGCCCTCAGCTAAGCCTCAAACTCACATCACAGCAATCCTCCTGCCTGTACCTCTCGAGTGCTGGGATTACAGGTGTGAGCCACCACTCCCGGCACTGTGGTATGTGGTACTGATTGCTGCTGGGCGTGAGTCTCCACACCCAGTATGGTATGTAGTTACCATTGGATTGAACCCGGGTCCTTGTGCCTGCAAGACAGGCGCCAGAACCACTGAGCTAAATCCTTGGCCCTGTTTATTTGTTTTTTAAAGTCAGGGTCTCACTTTCTAGTTCAGGCTGGTCCTGAACTCAGCTTCAAACTCAGCAATCCTCCTATCTCTGCATCCTGAATGTTGGGATTACAGGCGTGAGCCACCACACCTGGCACTGTGATATGTGGGTCTGATTGCTGGGGGGCATGAGTCACCATGCTTGGCATTGTTATATGTGGTTACTGGGATTGAACCTGGGCCCTTGCGCTTGCAAGGCTGTAGCTGGAACCACTTTAGCTGGAGCTAAATCCTTGGCTTTGAAAGTGTTTGTTTTCAGTAGAATTCTCCTTTTAGGGAAGAATTTTATCATTTTGTCACCAGAGAGCATACTGTTTGAGCTGTGGTTATGAGTCTTTTTTATTCTAATTTTTTGGTAATATGTGATCATTTTAAATCTACACAGTGTTGTACTGGCCTGTTGAAATGAAAGCGACAATTAGCATGAGTTAATGAGTCTGAGTCATAATGTTGTGACAAAGCAGAAATAGTAGGATTTGGACTCAGCCAAACACTGCCATTCACTACTTTCTGTTTCACAAGTTTGTGAGTATGTAATATGAGAAAAACAAAAAACAACACAAAACAAGGAAAGATCAACCCTGAGTAGCTTTTGCTCAGTGGGACTCTTAATTTTCTGTGTCATTGCTGCATCAAGTTCTTGACGTTGCAGTTAATCTGGGGGTTTCTTTCTTTTCTTTTCATATAAGTTTTTTTGAGACAAGGTCTTGCTTTGTAGTTCAGGCTGGCCCTGAACTGACTGTGTAGCCCAGGCTAGTCTCAAACTCATGACAATCCTCCTGCCTCTGCTTCTCAAGTGCTGGGATTACAGGCATGAACCACCACACCTGGCATTGTGGTGTGTGGTACTGGGGATTGAACTCAGGACCTTGAGCTTCCCAGGCAGATGCCAGAACCACTGAGCTAAATCCTCGGCCCCAGGCTGTGGTTTTATTGGTCTATACTCCACAGAATAACTGCAAGAGATTACTTTTGTTTTCACAAAATCAATATTTGCTCAAGTCAGGGTATAACTAACACCACATTATAATATAATGAAGGTAATATAAAGTCTATGAAATAATGAATTTAATTATATTTACATATATAAAGCAATAAACAAGGTACAAATTAATTCTGTTGTTGATTTTTGGTTCTTTCCCACTCATAAGGGAGGTCAAGAGGATTGTCACAGTCCTGAATGGTTCTGAAGTTTTATAATTCTTGATGAAATTGTGTCCCATGTCCGTACTGTTTTCTATCATCTCATAGGAAGAAGTTGGTATCCTTGTGCCAAACTGCTTTTAGCAATAAACTTCCCTTCTGTACTTAAGTGTGTGCTATTTGATTTTGATCAGGGAATCTTAATCAGTGGTAAAGCAGAATAATAATATAAGTTCTGCAAAAGGCCTGCTAGTAGCTTACTCTTGTCCTTATGTGTATTCTACATGATATTCTGTTGCGAGGATGGCAGGGATGCTTGCTATATTTTTTATCTTTAATAGAAATAGTAACTTCTAGGATAGTATCTTAGCTAAAGACTGATTCTGTGTTGGGAAAGTACATAAGAACTTTGCCACACCAAGTTTAATGATTAAATATCTTTCTAGCTGCAGGAGCTTAATAATTTTAATGTACATTAACTAAACTTGACCTAGAGTTTGTTTTTTGTTCTTGTTCATAGGAATACATGCCTCAAAAAAACACTCTACTTGATTTGGTTGTTTAGTTCATCTGGCTTTGGTCCAGGTACAGAGCAAAATGTTAGGACATGGAGATCCACGGTTCTGAGTCTGCACATTGTGGAAAGCGGTCACCAGGGGTAGAAGATGGGAAAGGCAACACTCCACTTTAAAGAGATTGCCATCTTTGGTGACAAAACAGTCATGCTTATTTCAACAGTAGTCATGGGAAGCAGCCTTAGAACTACTGATTTTCTTCATGAATTGCATGTTATTTGAACAAAGGTACATTAGAGGTAGAGACAGAAGTGGACGCAGATAAATAGATTTACAGACAGATTTTTCTATGTGGGTCAGAATTGTGGAGTGGTGATGAAGATGAGAAATAACTTGGTTTGACTAATGCTGGAGAGGCCAGGTTAAGACCAGAGTTTGCTATACAGACTGACTATTTAGCAATAAATTAGTGTGGACTGCACAGTGGAGGGAGTGGAGAATAGTGCTGTATTACATGGCATGAGAAAATCATAAAATGCCAGAGCTGAGGAGTCAGTAGACAATGTTTTTTTTCTGTCCATGACATTTTCTGAATGAGGAAACAGATCCTGAGAGGTGACATGGATTTCCTGGGACCGACAGTTACTGGTAAAACTGAGAGTAGAATCAGGCCCAGCGCGATGCTTTTGTTTTTAGACATGTGCAGTGATACGAGATGGTGGGATATGGCCTACAGTTAGCAGATGCAGTTTTCAATGTCTTCTAGATAAGAATAGTAATGCTGTGTCTTTCTTTTTTTAAATTGAAATCTTTATTGGTACATTACATATACATAACATGATTGCACTCCACAATGAATGCTATTTATTCCTTCACCAGTAAAACCCATGTTACTATGGAAAGATCACAGGCAAGGCTGTTATTTTGGGGAGTAACTTTTCCGTATTAATTTGATATTAAGTAAAAGGGAAAATAAACAAGTTAATAATTTAGAGTTTATTTTTCTCTCCAAAAGTTGAGATTTGAGAATCATTTACATTGGCAATTTTCAGATTTACTGTACAGCCATCTGATTAGTTTACTTTCTGAATTTTCTGAGCTGAGATCACAAGATATGATAAGCCTAAAAATACAGGTGTGGAGTATTCCATATTTTCTTTGTTCTAATCGAATATTATGGTTCTTGAAGACAAGGAAGAGTCTCATGTATTTACTGTGCCAAAACTATCCCAAGATTTCCTTTTCTGTAAGAAATGTACTACATTGCCCTATTTAGACAGTGCAGTGCTTTTGAATGAAAATATATATATATAAAAATCAAAGAATCCCTTCTTTGACTCCATCCTTGCTTACCGATGCACTCTTTTATGAGATAGGGTCGTCTGTCCTGTGAGAAAGCAGGATTACTTAACTGTGGAAAAAGTACCTAGTCTGGAAACTCTGAGTCCTAAAATGTTTCCACATAAAATGCAGGAAGAGAAGTATAGATGAGCCTACGAATCAGTATGACTTTTTTTTTCTTCAGCGGGCTTAAAAAACTCTCCATCACACAAATCACACAGCCTATTATACACAGTCTTCCCATATGTCTGACACAGAAAACTGGCACGGAATGTGCTTCATTTCCACATAAATTGTGCGGTTTCGAAATTCAGTTCTCTTCACCCTTGAACTCTGGTGAACGTGTCACTTGTGTGCCTAACAGGATGGGAGAACTTTTAATGAGAACAGTCGTGAAAGGGGAGAGCCACAGAATTTTGTAGCTCATGAAAGAATCAAAACAAAACAAAATAAAAATCTCTATGGGAAAATGAAGAAAAAAATTCCAAAAGGAATTGCTAAAGAAAGGTACATAATTTACTGCAGGCTTGGGGAAGTCATCATCTGTGAGCTGACAATCACTGCATGTATTTACTCTGCTCTTTGGTAAAATGAGCACTTATGTTGGAAATTACAGTTCTATACTGAAAATAGAACAATAGTTTCAAAGGTAGAAGAGATGTTAGATGTCCAGGTATCTTTTTGCAACTTTATTTTGCTTAATAAAAATAATGAATAAATCTATAATTTTCATTTGGCTTCTGCAATGTCAATGTGGTTGAGGGAGCACAAATTGGAATTGATTTGATAAAAATTAAATTAACAAATTAATTTGGAAATGTGTGCAGTTTATGCTTTTTTCTGGCTCTGAACTCTAAGACTGGCATTTAATTTTGGAAAAAAAGATTATTTTAAATGTGATTTTTTTTTCCTGGCAAGTAAATAATGGACCTTTGTAAACAACAGGAAACTACACTTTTTAAAGTAAAGGATATTGTGCTACCCTTTGTTTCATGAGGATATGGATGGCGGATAGTGTAACTCTACCATCAGGTTGGTACGTTTCACAGTGACAGTTCAAGTTGTATCTTCGGTACTTGTTTCTTTTCACCTCAAGATTTTGTAAGTTCTAGAGTTGGTTCCCAAGATTCTAGTACAGGAATTAAAAAGTAAAAACAAAACAAAGCAGTCCTGGATCCCACAAACATTTGAATTTCTTCTTTTTTGCTTAGCAAAGTGTCAAATAACTACTTAGACTGATTCCCCAACACCAATGATCAGTTGTTTAATTAGCCAATTCACTAGGCAATGTGTGCGTATGTTTGTGTCTCTGTGTGAGTGTTTATATGATAGCCACAATCCCTCTGATAGAAACCGTGTCTTATCTAAAAATGGCAAGAACCATATATTATTGGTTTTTTTTTTTTTTTTTTTTAGTATTTGCCTGGTTTAAGAAAGAGAAGTGATTATCAGAAAGATTTGGGCAATTCCAGGCTTTAGTGTAAATGTTACCGAATCAAACTGTAAAATGATCATATCTGTATTATAGGAAATACTGGGCAGTCAAAGCTTTGTGAAATGCTTGGAAAAAAGTAGATGCTAAGTAAATAATGGTCTCAGTCTATGGAACCAGACTGCTTGGGTTAGAATGCTAACCCTATACCTTTTCTGACCTGAGTTCTTGGTCAATTATAAGGGGCAATTCAAATGTGATGAATAATGCATAAATTCAAAAAAGTCACCCCAGTGGAAGACACATTACCATTAATCTTTCTCAAAACGCTCCCCCTCATTTTGTATAGCCTTATCTCACTATTCTTATCACTTTCTGAGGAAAGTCTGAAAGTCCTTTCTCATGTGTTCATGAGGTATGATGAAAAAAATATAGTGAACACTGTTGCTGAATGCTATCGTTGGACAGGGAAGCTAGCAACATAAACAAACAAACAAATAAATAAATAAAATTTTAAAAATCCTGATGTCCATATCCAGCTTATTCAACAGATTTAGCAGTTTCTGACTTGGGCTCTTCCCCAGTCAAAATGACCATGAAAGTTAATCATTTTGAATCATTTGAATGGAGTCAGCACATCAAGGCAGGCATAAGAGTGTGACAGAAGGCTTCCAGAACTGCTTCAGAGAGTGGCAAGAAGAATGGATGTGTTCAAGGATGTAGTTTCAGGAAGATTTGTGACAGAGTGTCTTTCACCATAATAATTTTTTAAAAATTTAAATAAACTCTAGTTTTACAACATACCTTTTGTCTCAGCCCTTTTTTCTTTTTGCCACATGCCCCATTCTTCTGTCTGAAAAGTAGGTGATGATAATTGCATTTACAAGGTTATTGTGAAAATTAAATGAGTTAATACATATAGGCTGCTTAGCATAGGAGGTGGCATGTAATCCTTAACATATGTTACTTATAATTCCCACAGCTACAATGATGTCTCCTACTGTTACTATAAAATGCCAACACCAGCTGCTGGCACCTGGGCAAAGGGAAGCCATTTCTAAGATCCAGTGCATGGACAGTGTTGTCAGATGGTTGGGTTTCAAGAATTGATCAGACTAAGAAATTTCATTTGAGTATCTGGTTAGATGTAGTTTTGGTGTCATATAAACAAAGACATCTATCAATTAGTAAACAAATGAACAAACAAACAAATAGAACTAAGTCTCTTGTCTGGATAAAACAAGAATCTAAATTGAAATGATATGACCGAGGGACTGTTACGATGGCAGATAATTTGGAGGGCAGGGCCAGTAAAATACAAGTAGATACCAAAACAGCATTAAACTGACAAGTGGTAAATTAAAACTTTCTTGCAAACATATTCTTTTTCCAGTTGTATTTCATTAGTTTCAACCTTAATAATATTAGTGTTCACCTATTCCTTAAGGAGGACTGTGGAAATTAATGTCAGTAAAGAGCTTCCAGAGGTACAATTGCCATGCAAAATAGTATTTTTATTTACATTACATTGCAAATGTATGCCCAAGCAATAAATAAATTATGCTAACTAGATGCAAAATGAGTTTTTGGTTTTAGATGTTTAAAATATAAAGGTATGGGAAAAATAAAAGAGGAAATTCAAATGCAGAGGCAGTGTATAATTTCAAAAAGTTAAATTAAGCAGTGTAGTCATACATTTCTATGGTTTCTGTAGTGCCTTCCTCTGGGGATAAAGTATTCTTGATCCTGGTTTACTTACAGAGAAGTAGAGTGAACAGTGGAGATTTATGACTATTTACTGGTTGGACAGATGCTTAGGAGTTCCTAAAATGAAGATGTAAACAAATAGGAATTGAGCTTATTATCCTGTTTTTGATTGTGAACATTTTCTGTCTCTGGAAACAATAGTACAACTTATTGGTTGTGTGCACCTCAGGATAGTCTTAATATTTATTTAGTTTTTCTGTCCGGGAGATTTTTTTTTTAGGGTTTTTTTGAGACAGGGTCTCGCTTTTGTGGTTCAGGCTGGCCCTGAGCTCAGCCTCAAACTCACATCACAGCAATCCTCCTGCCTCTGCCTCCCGAGTGCTGGAATTACAGGCGTGAGCCACCATGCCCGGCACTGTGGGATGTGGTACTGGCTGCTGCTGGGGTGAGTCTCCATGCCCAGTATTGTTATGTGGTTACCGGGGATTGAACCCTGGTCCTTGCGCTTATAAGACAGGCTCCGGAACCACTGAGCTAAATCCCTGGCCCTGTCCGGGAGATTTTTAAAAATGTTATCCCTGAGTAACGCTCAACAAATATTTTGAAAAAATATCATTCATTCATTCAAGCAGTATTTACGTCTTGGCTAGTTTCTAGAAACTATCTGTGCTATTAATAAAAAAGCAGAGAAAACTCTCAGCTCTCTGAAAGACCTTGTTCTCAAAAAATGGTCAACTATTTCTAGGGTCCAGACCCTGATCCAGGCTGTTAGTGAAGTGGCAGGTGAGAGTGGGCAGGTACTTTCACTTAGTGCTGGTGTGAGGGACCTTTCATGGAGTGGAGAGGTCAGGGGGAAACTACATTGAATATGTATATCTCTTGCCCACAAGAAGCTTCTGGTTTAATAAAGAAAATAAACAAATATATTTATAAGTAAAATACAAAATAACACTTAGGTAAAGTTTTATTCTTATGGTATTATTCTCTGTAGAGTTTTGGAGAAATTAAATGCTGGACTTGGATTCAATCACCCTCCCTGAGTCCTTAAAACTTCAGTCCAGCACTATTCACTGGCTTTCCCTTCCTGGGATTAAACTTCAGTGGTAAAAGACATCAATCTCTGGGATAATAGAACCACGTATTTGGTAATGATTCAGTATTTGGCCCACAGGCAGGTAAAGACACAAACCATCCAAGACAGATAGTCACAGCTCCTATTTTTAAAAGATTTCTAATACCTTTACTCTATAACCTCTACTGGTCATTTCTTCCAATATTTAATAATATTCTCATATTCATTACTGCCAAGAAGATGTTCTTTATGTTTTCTCCATGTCATCTTATTCGATAATCTGTAGGAGTGAAAGACATCCACGCAGCACCAGTCTCAGAAAAATCCTTTCACACTGGACTATTATTCCCTTAAATAAAATACAGTTTCTTTGTTCTTTTTCAAAATGTTAAGATCTGTTTTTCATATTCTTAGTGCTGGTCATTCATTTTCAGTGTCTTCATTCTTTTTTTACAATTGATTTTATTTGTACATTTTGTATATACATTACGATCACAATCAACATTGAGAATTCTTTAAAATGTCAATACACTACTGGGGTCGTGGGTCACTTTATATGGTCCTTAGCATTACTGACTTTAAGAGAAAGGATGACTTCTCAGTCACTGAATGTGACACTCTGTTTTAAACCCTCATTTTTAAAAGATGTACAGAGCCATTTACCAGTGGAACTCTCAGTTTTAGAGAAAGGAGCCACCATCCTATATCTCTTCCTTGAGCCTCCTGGAGCTTTCTCTAACCCTTTGTTCATTTTCTTCTGTCTTTATTAACCTTCATTTTGTTTCTTAAAGAACAACTCCAATTTGTTTTGAAATTTATTTTAGAGTCTGTTATCTTACTTTTCTCCAGTGAGATGATCATCTGTTTATTTCTGTAACTGGTCACAGAATGTACTTATTGACTCATGAGTTTCATTAAGATAAATAAATTCTATTCTTTAGGCATAAATTCACAGAGTAAATGAACGCATCTCTGACTCCCTGGGGTTCAGCGTGGTCAGGATCACTGGGAGGGGAAGGGTTACTCCTAGTGTTTGAGCCAGTTTGGATGAGCTGAAAGTAACTATGATCAATTAATAAGAACTAGTCTACAATAATTGATTTTAAAGTATTTACTAATCACCAACTATTATCAAGTCATAATTATCATTTGTTCTCCTCAGTTTGTGTATTTTTAAGTAAATACATATGGAGGTTGTGCTGGTATGTAATTGATCCTAGGATGTTGAGGGAAGGGGAGAGAGCAAGAGACAGATGGACAGACAGACAGACAGAGAGAAAGAAAGTCAGAGACAGAGAGAGAGAGAGAGACAAAGACAGAGACAGCGACAGAGAGAATCTTTTTATTTGGATTCAGGTTGGCAAATGGCATCAGAAGGGCCATGGTTGGTGTGTGGGTGTGTGCATGCTCTACCCCACATCTTTGGTGTCATCCAGGGACATTAGTGGAGTTATCATTGGTTTCTTTGTGTAGAAATGGCATGTAAAAAATACTTTTTAAAAAGGTAGACATGAGAGAGATGATTGCTTTACGAAGCCGTCATTCAGTCGTTCAGCACCTCACTTGTACCTCTCAAGGTGTGCCAGGTACTTTGCTAGGACTTTTCAAAACATAATATTTTAATCCTTTCCTTTGGATTTGAAGCAACTGAAGCTCAGAGAGATGAGGAAAATGTTGTGAGGTCACAGAGCAACCACAGCCAGTTCGTTTTCAAGCTTGTGTGTGTGCTCTCCTCTCATTCATTCGGTCTTCACATCCGTGTGTCTGTAAGTCATCTGTATCTCTTTATATTTCAGCTTACGGGCAAGTGATATTTAATTTTGTCATATACACCAGGCAAGGACGACAAAATCCTGGATGAATATGCTGAAGGTGACAAATCATGACGAAGGTCCACGTGTGCAAACCGCCAGCGGGAGCCTCGCAGGTGGGACGGGGCTGGCACAGGCTCTGCCAGGGGAGCCGCTTCCCGGATGTGCTGTCCTTTGCAGAAGGGTTGTGCTGAGTGCTTCTCCGCAGTGGAGAGGTTTTGAAGCAAAAGGATGGAACGTCAGGAGGCTCGGCCCTTCCTGCAGCTACTGTATGCCAAGGGTCTTGTTTAGTGGGTGCTTAGCACTACGTGAGGATAAGTAGTTCCCAGCTTTATAGGATAAACTGATACAGAAATGGTGGCTCTGTCTTTTAAAGTTCTTTCCTCAAATGTTTTCTTCTATTTTTTTCACATTCTACAGTCCAATTCTCTTGTATCTCCGCATTCATTTTTAAAAATTTTCCCCATTTTTCCATTCTTCTCCTTCTAGATGTTTGGACTCCAAGTCATGCCAGTTTATTTTGATGTTTTGTTTCTTTTTACTACTGTACTCTTATTTTCCTTCCTTTATCCTGCAACTTCCTGCCCGTCTCCTCTCAAACTCTTGCTTCCATTTCTTCTTCATTTACTCTAACTTGATATTCTTTGCAGAGAGCTGTCTGGGTCCCCCTTGGCCTCACAAGAAGCTCTCTGACGAAACGCTTAAGAAAAACAAGGTATTATGTATTATCCTCCACGTTCTGCAATCGCCGTAGCAATTTAGTAACTACAGTCCAATTTAAACCAGGCCTCAAGGCAACAAAAATTGCACCAAATGCCAACTAATTTACCAAACTTATAGAAGGGATATTTGGGCGTCTAGTCCCTTCAAGCCATCTGATTCGTATTATTGACTCATTTAGAAAACAGAAAGTGAACAGAGACAAGTTTTTAAGGAGTTTGGTTTCATGCAAATGACTTGCAATTGCAGCCCATTATTTTTATACCACGACTTCATTAGTCATATCCCTGTCAGACCTGTGACCAGTGTCAAATGTTTTCAAAAAGCACACCAGGACAGGCATGGAACTCATCAGCCTGTGTCAAAGGTCGCTCTCATTAAGGGGTCAAAATGAAAACTTTCAGTGTCTCTAACACATCACACGGCTCTCCCTGGTCCTCCCACCCCCACTCCTGAAATTCAGGGCTGGCTAAGCACCTCCAGCTCCCCAGACATTCAAATAAGATCAAGATGACAGGGCCAGAAAATGAATAGGGTTTTTACCCGGCTGGACCTCATAATCTGGTACTGATTGAAACAACCAGAAAGCTGTTTGCCAGGTCTTATAACACCATTTCCTGAGGTTAAACATAACATCTCAAAATGAAGCAATTAGGAGTTTCTCTAAAACAGGAGTCTTCAGTAATTAAAAAGCAAGAAAAGAGAGAGGGAAAGAGAAAAGAGGAGAAACAAGAGACAGAGAGAGAGAAAAAAATGAAGGCTTTTGTGGTAGGTGCTGGGTAAGCCCATTAGGCAGGGTTTGATGGCAGAGTCTCTGCTTTCTGGCCACCCGGGTGGTCAGTTTGATAGTGGAAGCAGTAAAGATGTTGTCTGTAACAGGCCATAATGATGGGTTTAAAGGAGTTTGAGGGCCAAGGATCAGAAGAATAAACTCATCCTTCCTGAGACTCACTCGGAGAGTATAACTGAGCTCCAGCGCTTCTTTTTAAATCTTGCTTTGAATCACTTTGGCCTTTCTGAAGAACCAGCTGTCCACTCAGTGAACACAGGCCCCGTGTGCCTGCACTGGGTGGGATGTCCAAAGGAGCTGAGGGGTGGGGTTTTCCTCAGAATTCTCTGCAGGCTCTAGTTTGACTTTGGTGTTGAATCTGGGTTTCCCAAGGGACTCAGAACATGGATGACATCCTGTCCCCACCATGTTTGGCTGTTAGAGTAGCTTTAAGAGTGACAAACAGATATTTCTGGGATTGTGTGAGGTGAATGCCAAGCAAATCTCTAGTTGTCAATATGGCATTTTGCAAAAACAAAACAAAACAAAACCCAATTTAACAATAGGAAATGTCAAAATGTGATGACTCTATATTGATTTCTAGAGAACACACAATCTGCTCTCACATATAGGAGTCATTTGGGGCTACCTGATTTAATTCTGCAGTAATGTCTGTGACTTTCTGTCTGCTTACTTACTAAATTAATTTCTCCCAATTGAAACTGTTTCTTCCAGCCTCCATGAACAGCCTCTGCAGGAAGGTAGACACCATACAAAAACATTTTGTCTCATACTTGTTTTCCCAAGTCTTCATTCTAAAATGTTTGGTGTCCACCTTCAACTTTTCTTTACTTTTAAAATTTTTTACTGGTTCATATTAATTTTATATATGAAGGACTCACTGTAAATTATTATTATTATTATTATTTTAGGTTTTTTGAGACAGGGTCTCGCTTTTGTGGTTTAGGCTGGCCCTGAGCTCAGCCTCAAACTCACATCACAATCCTCCTGCCTCTGCCTCCCGAGTGCTGGGATTACAGGCGTGAGCCACCACGCCCAGCACTGTGGTATGTGGTACTGGTTGCTGCTGGGTGTGGGTCTCCACACCCAGTATTGTTATGTGGT
>PVIR01018573.1:0-33225 GCA_004026965.1 Petromus typicus | reverse complement strand
CTTTGGGGCTTGTTGATGAAGCTTTAAAAAACAAAGTGACTTTTACTCATAGGGGACTCATACTCTAAAAATATACAAGACACAAATATAGTCACTATTAATATAATCCCAAAAGTGATAATGGTAAGGCCAATGTATGGTTAGAAATAGATAAGACTAATTTTGATTTGTTGTTAAAATAAAAAGCAAGAATTCCTGTAAAACACCCAGGGAACTCATAGATGAAAAAAACTCACAAGCCCTGCAACTCATATTTTGTGACAGTAGAAGAGTCTCATAAACGTCTAAAGAACCAAACACATATTGGATTATGCTCAAACTACAACATTTTATTAGCTGGATTCACAACTTAAATAGTATCTTAGTTATCAATGGAACAATTTCCACTAATTCCACATTTTTCTTTCAGAAGTTGACTTGTTGAAAGGACATTTTATTACTCAATATAAAATAGTTCTACTATAATCTTCAGTAAATCTTGCTTAGGTTTAACTTTATAAAGTTCCTAGGTCTAATAAGAACTACCTCAAAAGCCCAATTTAGTTATTTTCCTCAAAACATGTACAGTACACTTAAATGAAAAGAAAAAACTGTAAACATTTTTGGTTTGGCTGGAAGTACAGTCTATTTCATCATGATGTCAGTATCTTCTAATACTATTTCGGATAATTTCCATAAATTTCATCAAAAGTATATAAATCCATTTACTACCATTTCAAAGGGAAAGGACTTTTTTAAATGAAAGTGCAGTATTAGCCATTCTTTGCCTGTTAGAAACTTGAAGTTTTGAAGAAATTATTATACTTCCTTGCAGCTACTTATAGCTTTAACTTTTCTCTCCCAATTAAAAAAACATAGGTTGTACATTATTTCTTGAACTGCAAAACTGTACTCTTTAAATTCCTCAGGGAGTTATTTCATTTGGAAGCACGGTAAAATTCCAATCCATCATTCTTTTATCTGTAAACAAAAAAAAAGAGAGCTGCTATAACTTAATCAATCATTGTTTTTATCTGTAAGGGAAAAAGATATTCAGCACAACATGGTCAACTGCATTATAAGAATAATGAAAAAAAAGAGAAAATGACAGTGGTTTGTTGTCTTTTATTCTTCTTCCCTCTTTTTTCTCCTTCCCTAGTCATGCTATGTCTAAGGTTTTCCACACGAAATTTTACCTAAATTTTAGTTTAGAATGCTCTTTCATAAATAAAGTCTTGAGAAACTAAAGGTGATGCTGATGGCAATAAGCTCATCTTTACTGACTGCAGACATGATCACTATGCCTGTGCTTTGCACGGATCACTCCACTTCACAACCCTAGAGGTGGCTCCCTGCCTCACTGGCACAGATGAATACATGAAAGGAGAAATGGACAGCGCAGCAAGAACACAAAGGGGCACTTAACTCTGGAACTTGATCTTCTCACCTCTACCTTACATGCCTTCCACAAATATTTTATATAAATGATGTGCAGAAAGTTTCTTTGTACTTCAGAAGCTTAAAAATAAGATTTTTCATGTTTCATGTGTAAATTTTGATAACTGAAATCTCTGTATCCAAAGCATATATCCAGTTAAATGAAATCAATAGTTTTATGTTGAAAAATAATCATATGACATTCCCTTAAAATGTAGTATTCATAAAATTTGTATTATGATAATATGAGCAGTCAATGTACTGATACTTTCTGGTTTATTTCTGAGTCTTTCCTCCAAAACTCAATTATGTGTTACATTACATAATAAGAATGTTTCAGATATATTACTAATACACTTACTGAACTTTTTGAAAGAATCATTTCAAAAGCATTAAGAGCTAAAGAACAGAAGACACTTTAATGAGGGTTCTCTGTTAAAAAGAATGACTCCTCCCAAAAACCCGGCTGTGAGCATCTAGACACTCACAACTTGGATGGCATTCTGACAGACTTACTTTACAACAGCATTTCTTCACTGTTGTTCTCGCTTTCTTTCTTTCTCTTTTCTTTTTTTTTGGCAGTACCAGGGATCCAACTTAGCTCTGTGCTTGCAGGGTAGGTGCACTGCCACTGAACTAAATCCCCAGCCCAGTCTTTTTTTTTTACTTTGAAGCCACGTCATCAGCGAATTATACACTCTAGAAGACTCAGCGTAAGGTGTATGAACAAACACCTTCTTCCTATCAATCTTTTAATTTTTAGATTAAGTTTTAATTTCTTTTTAAAGTACCTTATTCATGTTTCTGTTAAGCCATAGCATCTGTCATCATCCTTAAAAGGTGATACTAAACAACCCACAGCCACGAACACAATCACCCACTATAAGATACCTCCATAACAACACCAGCAGCTATTGTGGAACCACTGTAACGCAGCATAAACCTCCCCAGCTCTTTGAAGTCTTTGTAGAGCTCAAGAGCCACCGGTCTTTGCGTCTGCAGCTCTACCAGTGCATTCTGGCCTTTCGTCAACAACCTGTGAAGAAAGGCGGAAACACCAAAAAGGGACGAACACTAAGAGTGAGTAAAGGAGTAACAACAGCCTAGAAACAGGTATTTTACATCACTCAATACATCAATTGTCTTTCAAAACCAAAGAAAAACTTGTGTATCCTTTTAATGAAAAACGCTTTTGGGTTCTTCTATGTTAGTTTAAAAAATGAAGATAATTTTAAATTTAAAAAACATTAGGTTCATATATACTTTTAAACTAGTAAAATTACTAATTACTAGTTAAACTAGTAATTTCCAAATACATCTCTAGCGCCACAG
Source organism: Petromus typicus (assembly GCA_004026965.1). Classification (NCBI taxonomy): domain Eukaryota; kingdom Metazoa; phylum Chordata; class Mammalia; order Rodentia; family Petromuridae; genus Petromus; species Petromus typicus. The sequence goes on along the minus strand of PVIR01018573.1, from coordinate 30,477 downwards.
GAAATGACCTAAATGCCAAAAGGCTCTTCTTGATTGGTATCTTCCTTTGTTTCCCTGAAGAAATTAAGATGTTTAATTATCTAATAAAGAAAGTAATAAGAAGGCTTGCTTCTATAAAGGAAGGCTTGCTTCTATAAAGAAGTATCTATATTTTTTTGAAACAGGGTCTTGCTTTGTAGTTCAGGCTGGTCCTGAACTCAGGCTCGAACTCAGCAATCTCCCTGCCTCTGGGATTACAGGCATGAGCCACCACGCCCAGTACTGTGATTTCTGGTGAGTGTGAGTTACCACATCAGGCACTGTTCTATGTTGTCTATGTAGTTACCAGAGATCGAACTCAGGACTTTGAGTTTGCAAGACAAGTGGCAGAACCACTGAGCTATATCCCTGGCCCAAGTATTTATATTTTAAGAGGAATCTAAAGCCTATATTTTTCCAAGCAGAATATAATTTGCTGACTGTGTATAAAGAAATTATCTTATTGTTTTATTCTTTGATGCTGTAGATCAAACCCAGGGCCTTGCTCATGTGTGTTAAGCACATGTTCTACCACTGAGCTGCATTCAGGTGTTATTTTCAAAGAGGACAATTTCCTGGTCCTAGGATTATTTTAAATCAGTCTGCCCTACTATCTCTTCTCTTTCCCCCCATATAATAACGGTCCCTTAGCAAAAGTTTAGAGCAAAGTCACATAAAGAACTTTGTGCAATATGACACTTGTAGGAAAGAGAGTGATAGGACCTGGGCTACATCAGAAATGATTTCATATAAGCAAACAAAAGCCTGCATGGACCCAATGCAGACTTATTAGAAGATAAAACTCTAAGGGAGATATTTTGAAATATCCTCTCTGAATTTTGTTATACTCTAGAAAGAGACAAAAAGCATAGATTCTCCTAAAAGAATACTTCAGGGATAGAGAAGCTAAGCCAAATAAGTTCACTTAAAAAAATCCAAACATTAGCTTTGGATGATTTGAGACCAAAGTCCAACTCCATATGGAGGGCAGAATCAAGTTATATTCATGACTTAGAATTAATTTACTTCTTTATAGTTAAATTCCACTCTGTATAAAATAATTGAATCTTTGGTGGGACTGAGTTGGAATGAAAGGAAAAGGCAAAGTGGTGAGAGTGTGGTAAAATAAAGAAGATAAAGTTATAAATAGATAACAGGGAAAACCAATATAAAAATACATTAAATCCTAGCACCACGGAGCGAGGATTCTGTAAGCAGAAAAGGGAGGAGAACTCAGGATAAACATTATGGACCAATTTCAGAATGAAAATCCTCCAAATCAATTGTCTAGGTCAAGCGACCTGGTTCTCCACAAACAAATATAACTGATACAACCAACTAAATGCGTTAGAAGCTAGCCTCTGTCACTTGTGAGCTTTGTGTCACTTTGCTAAGTGGTTCGTATGACTGAGAACATAAGTCATGGAAATGTATTCACAGTACAGTTGACAAATAACGTGTTCCTCAAAGAATGTTAGTCTTAGGGCAGGAGGTGCAGCTCAGTGATGAAGCTCTTTCTTAGACTGTGCAAGGAGTTGGGTTTGAAACCCAGCACCGAAAAAAAAAAGTCTTACAGAATATCACATTTTTCACAACACCATGACAAATATTCACAGGAGCTGAAGGTCCCTTGTGTTCAGAAGAAACACCTTCAAGGGAGGGCAGCCCTTCTTCCTTGCTGAGAAGCAAGCCGTGTGTAGGGCAGGTTCTCTTCCCCTTGCAGCCAACCCATTAACCCACTAGCCACTGTGGGCCTCTTAGTGCAGATGCAGAAGGTGAGGAACTCCGAAGGACAAAAAAGGGGATTTTGGGTGGGATTCCCCACAAGGTTGAACTTCAGGAAAACCCCAAAGCTGAAGCAGCCAAGCCAAACCTGATGGTTAGACTTTAGTTGAACTAGAACATGAGATCTGTATTTTGATATATTCATCTCTAGCAATTTGAATTTTGTTTTATAGTACTTAGTTTCACAGGAGGTACTTTTTCTCCACGCTATGGAAACTTTCTACAACTAGACCTGGATATTAAATAGTGTCAGAGGGCCAGAATGGTGGGGGTCACCTCATCCTAAGACCCCGCATGGACTTTTGAGGAGAAAATACTTTCCAAGTGGAGAGAAAAAAGCAAGGTACTCCCAAGTGTGGGGATGACTTTCTTCCTAGCATAGGGGGTGTGTTCATTAAGTAGGTGACAGTTAAGGAAAGCACAAAGCTGAAATTTGAAAGCAGTGGCTAGACACAAATGCATCTTTAGAGGTGTAGGACTAGTTTTTGAATGCCCTCACTATACACCATCAGGATCTATAGCCTGTTACACACACACATATAATTCACAGCCCTCCCCATCACATATAACAGCAATTGTAATTAACACTCATACCTAAATAGGAGCTTGGACACCTGTTCTTAGTGTTTGTACTAATCTAGTCACTAAAAACATTCTTTCTGGAATACTATACAAATGAGTTAACCTGCAAAGAATTTGTTTAAATTTTTAGTATTTTGATTTCTGCAAATACTCACTTGGGCTTTTTCTTTGTAACTTCCCCAGTGCTTTTATTTAAGACACTAATCAATCGTTTAATGACGGCGGGTTCGCTGACGGTTTGGTAGTGTAACAGCACCTAAACCAAAACAATGTAACATTGAAAGCTGTTTCCACAGAGGTTCTGGACTGCACTACTGCCTTGAGTTGGCAAGCATCGCCAGGTACCCTAAGTCTTACCACTCTAATCAGGTGGTGTTTAACCTACAATTGGAAAAACCTTGCAAGAAGTGGCTCAAATTTCTACCCTTTTAGTACAGCGTAAACTTTAGTAAACTGCACAACCTTCCTATCAGCTTTTTCCTGTGCAGAAGTGGTGTATGACATCATATCTCGGCAACTACAAAGGTTAAGTACAATTGTTATTGCTGCTGTACTCTTATTTTTATATAAGAGGCAGCAGAAAAATAACCTGGGATTAAATCCTAACACTCAGTCTGTAACTTGGTTTTCTCAGTTATAAAACAAATAGGCTTTGACAGTGCTGTGATGAAAAATAGGACGGCTCACAGCACCTGGGATAGTGGGTGTTCAACAACTGTGAAGTGTTTCAACATAAGGGAGAGGGGAGAACATCATATATGACAACAAAGTATTGAATTTCACAGTGAAAGTGATGAGCAATGGATCTTGGCTTAACCATGTAACACTAATATAGTCACAACCTCTCCGTCTCCATTTCCTCACCGGTTAACAGAGGCAAAACCAACACAGGGCCACCATCTCTTACCTGCAAATCCAAATAATCAAAAGACTGAAAAACTTACACATTTTTCCCCCAAGACCTGTTAAAAATCTATTAAGTGACTTGAAGTGAGGCAGTTTCTAAGGCTGTGTATCTCCCATTGTGTTAAGAGTAGTAAGTTTTAGTGCACAAACATGTTTCATTGTGGGCTGCTGATATTGCCTCCCTTGGTTAGGGGTTTACATAATACTCTTAGCTTACCAAAATCCTCACTTTTGAGTTCTGAAACACACTGGCCTGATGGGTTCATAACTGAAACTTTGCTCTGTGGAATCATGAGAATCAAATCTCTAATGCTTTGTAAGTTGTAGTGGGCATATAATGTTTTGTGCAAACATTTTCCTTAAACTTTTAGTAACTAATATTTTTTAAATATCAAAAAAATTTATGGTCACATGATTTTCTGTAAGGGTTCCAAGGTCATTCATTAGGGAAAAAACAGTTTTTTCAACAAATAGTGCTGGCTGGGAAAATTGGGTATTCACATGCCAAAGAATGAAAATGAAGCATCTAGAAAAGTTAACTCAAAATTGGTCAATAACCTAAATGTATGAAGTCAAACTATGAAACTCTTCAAAGAAAACATAGAGCAGAAGTTTCCGGACATTGGATTTGCCAACAGTTTCCTGGACATGACATCAAAACCTCAGGCAACAACAACAAAAATAAACTGGAATTCTTCAAAATTACATGTTTAATTTTATTTTATAGTGACAAATTATAAATCACAAAATTTACCATTTTGACCATTTTAAGGTATAATTTATGGACATTACGCAACATTGATGCTTTTGTATGTCAGTTATTTCATTTGTCATAGTGTTTCCGAGGTTCACTCATGCTGAACCCCCTATCAGAGTCCATCTCTCGTTAAATTTGAATAACATTCCATGACTGTACGTCACATAAGAAGACCATAAAGCTAGTAAAAAGGCAACCCACTGGATAAAATATTTTACACTCACAGCTGATAAAGGATTAATAAAGAATTCTTGTAACTCACCACAAAATAATTAAAAAATGGACCTAGGACTTCAAAAGTCATTGCTACATTTGCCACAAATGGCCAAGTAAGTACATTAAAAAAAAAATGTCAACATCACTAAATCATTATAGAAGTACAAATAAAAAAATATCATGAGATACCATTTCATACCCATTAGTTTAGCAATTAAAAAGCGAAACTGGAAAAATAGAACTGACAAGAAATTTATAAATACAAAAAAGAGAACCCCGGTACACTGCTTGTAGGAATGTAAATGGTACACCCTGGTGAAAAACAGTTTAGGGTTCCATAGAAGTTAAACACAGAATTAACACATAATCCGGCAATTTTACTCTTAGGTGTATTTCAAAAGAACTGAAAGTGGGGACTCATAACATCATCATTCATAACAGCAAAACAACAAACACAAACAACTAAATGTCAATCAGCAAAGGACTAACTCAAATGTGACGTACAGTCATGGAATGTTATTCAAATTTAACGAGAGATGGACTCTGATAGGGGGTTCAGCATGAGTGAACCTCGGAAACACTATGACAAATGAAATAACCGACACACAAAAGCATCAATGTTGAATTATTCTACCTGAATGACAGACATTGTAAAATGTACGTAATGTCCATAAATTATACCTAAAAATGGTCAAAATGGTAAATTTTGTAATTTATAATTTGTCACTATAAAATAAAATTAAACATGAATTCACTTACAGTCTAATCCATTCTTCTGATTCCTTATTTTAAAATGCTGTATATAGAGTATATAACTAAAAGAAATTTAAATATATTTATATAGTACTGAGGAATTAGTCTCTAAATAGTGAATTTTAATTGTTCAAGAAATCTTTCTTGGTTAAAAATTTTGTTTTACTTCCATATTGAGTGAATTAACTGACAAAAAAACTATTTTCTGTCAAGTTTCTTTTCAAGTTTTAGCCTAGTTTTTGTGAATTCATATACACGGCAGTCTCGAAGGCAATGCTGACTATTTGCAATTCATGCGTTCCTTTGAGGCCACTGTAAACAGGAAGGCAGTATTACTATTCAAAGTTTCTGCTGACCTCTTGACCTCGCTACCTCTCTACCTCTCCATTAGCAAATGTTATTATTGAATGAGTAAAAACATACAGAAACCATCTCCTCCATCTTCTCCCCACCGGACACACTGCTTTCTATGAATAAGTTCCATTCCTTCAAAAGCAACAGCTGGTGGTTACTTGCTGATCAGTATGTGAATCGGAATAGTTAAAAGTTGAATATTTTCAACTGTATCCAACTTTTGATGAGATATATTTTTTCACATTAGTAAGAAATTTCGACTACTCACAAGTAATTTTTCCTGGATAAGTAATATGTTATTAAAATCCCCTTCCTCTCATAAAATGTGTATATTCAAAACAACACTGATCAATGGCGATTTGCAAACCAACTTCACAGTATGAGGATTCTAAGTACGTTGCTTCAACACAACTGAAATTTACGACATGTCAACAACACATGCCAGGATCTACATTCCATGACTGTACGTCAAGGAATGACGTCATAAATATTAGTATTCACACATACTGGGGTGTTGATACATATACATAAAAATATACTGAAATGTAAACAGATTGCTATAGATTATTTAAGTATACATTAATTTTTTTGTATTTTGATGATTTCTAAAGTTTACTAAAACAACTTATTATTTTATTAGATGAAAAAAACACTGGGGATGGAGCTCAGTGGCAATATGTTTTCCTATTACCAGAAACACTACAAATAAGCATATTAAACAGAAAATCCAGAGAGGCCCAATGTAAAACTGTTAAGTAAACTTGACTACATAGTGAAGACTTTTCTATCATCTCTCCCAGACAAGTTTTACTATCATCAGTTTATATCTTGTTAATTGCAAAGTATCTTCACACCTCTTTGAAAAAGTTCTCAGGCTCAGTGGTCAAAATAAAAAAATACAAAATCATTTCTAAATTTTAACTTCACTTTTCTAAATGAAAAAACAAGATTTTGATTTTAAAAATAAAGATAACATCTTAATAATTTTTTTTCTTTTAAGGATAAAGCTACTTTGAATTTATAAAAATAAGAACAACAAAATATTTTGAAACTTACAGGAAATCCTTTAGTGATAGGAATTTCAATATTAAAGATGAGGATCCGGGCTCTGAAACGAGTGCAAGCTTTAATGGGTTCTTTGGGGCCACAAAATATACACCCAACACTGTAACAACAACAACAACAACAACAACAACAAATGAGAGGCGACAACTGGCAGACACACATATTTACATCCAATAAGAACACCTCAATATCACTTATAAAGAAGCTATAGCCAAGAAATTAGGAATTTTTCCTCTCTTCCACATTCAAGCATGGCTTTACAACATTATGCCTTTCAATCAAAGAACATGAGAAGCTTGTGCTGACAGGTACTGATTCCAATTTTAAGCAATATTTACTAAGACTTCCACCAGTGCCCATTCTTGGCCCAATAAGGTTCAAAAATGAGCTAGATGACAAAATTTTTGTCTTGATATCCTTTATCCAAAGTGATGGCTGCCAAGCTCACTCTCTTACTCACTTGATTTTGATGATATCCATCCCAACTAGAGTAAGGCTGACATGATCGCCTGCTGCTGCCCAGTCAACAGGTTCGTCGTGCAGAGTGATTCCTGGAAATGAGTAAGAACCAAAGAATACAGTGAAACACCTCGACACTGAACAATAACAACCAAGACAGCTCGACCGGTTTGTGCTTCATCAGTCACTACTCATCATTTTCAATATGAATGGATTGAGAGTGAGAACTTTAACTGTGAGCATTAAGGAAAACACACTTCCTCTAGACTTGACTCCTCCAGAGCAGCACCCTAAACATAAAATGCTTATACTTGCCCATAAAAGGCTGACTTCTGCCTTCTTTGGACAACCAAACAACCCTATGTTTTCCAAGTAATAATTTCAAATGGTTCTCTCAGCAGGTCACTCAACTATTTCCAGCTTAAAGCAGCTCTCTCCTGAGAGAAATCTGCATACTGACAATTGGTTGTACAAAAAAAAAAAAAAAAAGAAATTAAGGAAAAGTGGTGAGAAAATACACTTTTAAAATGAACCCAGGGGATAGGGAAGTGGCTCAGTGATAAAGTACTTGTATAAGCGTGTGCATATTTTCACTGAGGGTTCAAACCTCAATACTGTAATAAATAAACCCAAGTTTTGCTTATACCTAGACAAATACACCGTTCATTTACAGCCATGGAGTTAGTCTTGGAGAGGAGTTCCCTACACAATACTCAGTTATATCATTCAAAGATTTTTAAGTTCTCCAACATTTTCTGACTTTATGGGTTAAATTTATAGGTTAAGTTACTTGCCAGTGGGACCTGGGCCTTTCAATGAAGACAGTATATAGGCCAAACACCAGAACAGTTCTTGACTGATGATTTTAATAAACTATAATTTACCCGTTTCTTTATGAAAACATGTATTCTTTCCCATGCAAGAAATGCCTGAAGGAGAATTTCTAGCACACAGAGTTCAGAGATCACCTACAGTAATGCAAAATTTCACGTATGAGTCTATCAGTATTAATCTGAAAAGGCGGCACCTAACTTTAATCAAGTATCAAAGAGATTCTTGACCCCAAAAATGTTACCAATCATTGTATTAAGAAATGCTTGTCAAATGTCAACTAATTTTTAAATGCAAAGTTTATGGTAATGTGATATCTGCTGTGAGATACAGGATTGAAAATTGGAGTCTTCTACTAATATACAATACAGATTGCCTTTGGCTTAAAACTTTGAACAACTTTATATTACAAGTTCAATTAACACTATGCAAATTTCCAAAGTTAATTATATTATCTGGTTCTTCTCTTCTTCAACCAAATTACACCGTCCCATTCTCTGCTTTCTTAAGCATTTTCTCAGTATTACAAAAAGAGGCTCTTTTCACACTGCTGCTTTGTATGTCAAGAAAGTGAAGAGCAATTTGGAAGCAAATTCAGTTTCTTGAGATGTTACCCGTGACAGTCACAGTAGCATCTCACATGCTCAAAAGGAAAGATGCATGAAATAAACAAACAGCACGGCAATCAGAGCAGAGCCACAGTCATCAGTGGAGAGCACCTGCCACAGTCATCAGTGGAGAGCACCTGCCACAGTCATCAGTGGAGAAGCTTGAGGAGGAGTAGTTGCTTCTCCTTGCTGCTTTTCTCTAAGAACCACTGACTAAAGCTAAGCCTGGAGTTTCTCTGTGAGAAGGAGACGCGCAAGGCCAGATGAAGATTTCAGAGGTCACAAAGGCATCTGTCTAAATGCTCTGATCACTTGAGGATCACAGTCTTAAGTAAACACCATTGATTTTTTTTAAAGTTATGATTTTCAAAAAAACTTACTGACATATAGAGAAATAGATATTTTGAAAGTATTATAGTTCTTGGCCACTTTTAAAAACAAAAGAATAAAATAAAGCACAGCACTGGATTTGCAAAGGAGAGACCTACAGAAAATGACACCTGTGAAAGTGTGTATTTACTTTTTTGTTTGTTTGTTTTTCTTTTTCTTTTTTTTTTTTTGAGACAGGGTCTCGCTTTTGTGGTTCAGGCTGGCCGTGAGCTCAGCCTCCAACTCAAATCACAGCAATCCTCCTGCCTCTGCCTCCCGAGTGCTGGGATTATAGGCGTGAGCCACCACGCCCGGCACTGTGGTATGTGGTACTGATTGCTGCTGGGCATGAGTCTCCACACCCAGTATTGTATGTGATTTCCAAGGATCGAACCCCGGGCCCTGCACTTGCAAGACAGGTGCCGGAACCACTGAGCCAAATCCCCGGCCCTGTGTGTACTTATTTTTATCTAAATAGAAATTTCATGACCTCTCTGGCAGAAAAAACAAACATATTTTTTATTACCTTATATGTCTCTAAAAATGTTAACTATAATATTAAATAGATAGTAATTTATTATAATAATCAAGATATTTGCTATAAAAGTAACCAAAATAAATATATATTCCAATTTGTAAGCTAGTCAGTTGCAAGTCTGCATATAAACCATAAATTAAAAGTAATGCAGACAAGTACTAAAATTTTAACTCTCAATAGGTTATAATTCAGCTAAAAATTGTTACCAACAATATTACTTTATGATATAAAATAGACCTTCAGATTTATACTGAAGTTAGAGGTTTAAGTAGAGTCAGATTAAGTACCAAATTATATACTCTTAAACTGAATTACAAAAAAAATAACATGCATATGATAAATGATTAGAAAACAAATAATTATCAACAATTACAAAAAATCACATTAGATCTTGGTGCATAAGCAGTGGCTATGGCAGGTTTGCTCTATTTTCTTTTTAACATTAGGTTTTCCTGTATTTATTTGTAGCTTTCATAAATCATTTTTATATGTAAAATGTTTATATAGTATAAAGATGATCAAAACTGCTCAATTTATTCTGAAATACACATTTCAAAATGACAGACTACCTGATTTGCCACTGGCTACTGGCAGTCTGGATTTAGATTTAATTTTTTCTACAGCTATGATTTTAATTGGGTCTTTGTCAGGTGTCTACACATCTGGTTCAGTCCTCACCAGGCTTCTTGAATCAGTGTCAAAAGTGGAATGCTACCCTAGTTAGAATATACATATATTTATATATAGTCACAGCAGAAAAAATCGTTTAATGTTTTCACATTTTAATCTTCAACAGTTAGTATCATTTTGACAATCAGTTACAATTTCAGTAAGAGGTTATTAACTTTAGAGTTATAACTAAACTACGTTTTCAAAAGCTCTGCTGTCCCAAGGCTTGCCTAGCACATGCATGCTGCAGCTGAGTACCTTTTGCAGTACAAGTTTCATTTGGCGGCATTGCTAGTAGTCGGTCACCAGTCTGAATATAACCGGCTTCGATTTTACCAGTCACACAAAATCCAGATCCTTGATCTGCAAAACATGCCCAAATCCTATGACTCATGCAGCAGTGTTACATGGTGACTATCTTGCATATTTACTTACAGAAAACTAGGAATATAATGGACATTAAGCAATAATCATTTCAGATGTTTTAGTATCTCTACTAAATAGGGCACACAGCATTCTCTTTTTTTCCACAAATAAATACACTCATGTTATAAAAAGCAGAGGTTCATTCCTTTCTCAAATATTTAATAAGTGATTATTAAGGAACAGGCACTCTACAAACCTGAGGAAAAAGGACAAAAATAAATTCCCTATCTGTAAGAAATTTTAGCTTAGTAAAAAGAAAAACAAAAACAATCACACTGAATTTGGACAAATGCTATTTAAAATAAATGGGAAAAGGTGCATCCAAGGGTCCGTGATGGCATGCTTAGGGTATAGTCAAATGCCGAGCACTTGTCCAGCACAAGATCCACCAGACCCTGGATTCTATCTCCAGTTCACCAAGGGGGAAAATGGGGGTTGGAACAGGTAAAACATGAAGTAACAGAGGTAGGCAAGGGAAAATAATAAAGGGACTCATCAATTACATTTAGGGTCTAAATTTTACCCTACAGCTCCAATGGGAAGCCAACAAAGAAGTGTTAACACAGAACTGATGGGAAGATATTTCTGTGATAGAGTGGAGGCTGATGGAAACATGCACTCTGACTACAGGAGGGAACAGTTATGAAAAGGAGAAAAGAGTGACAATGTAGAGTCACAGGCAAGTGAAGCACAAGACAAAAAAGGAGAAACCTGAAAAGAGCATGCATAAGTGGGAGGCAGGAAAGGAAGAAACATGATCCATCTTGGCCTTAGCAAATGTGAAGTGCCTGTGAGACACAGGCGACAGAGCTGCCATCCAAGAAGGCACACCACACCTCACTGTGTGACATGGTACCCTCAGGAGCACTCGTGGGGGAGCAGTCTAGTGCCACATGTATGTGTGGAGGACAAATGAGCAGATCTGAGTGGGAGATACAGGCAATGAGAATCTCAGGGAAGTCAGACCGCGGGAGTAAGCAGAGGAAGAACGGAGGGAGGCCACTGAACAGCAGACAGAGTTAGAGACTCGGGAGCCACAGAAAGGAGGAGATGAAGGCCGGGGATTTAGCTCACTGGTCCACCACCTGCCTTGTAAACACAAGGTAGTTAGTTCCATGTCCAGGGCTGCTAAACAAACAAACAAACAAATAAAGACTAGAAAACTAAGATTCTGAATCCTAAAGGATTAGAGAAATCACTATGATCCATGGAAGAAGCTCTAATCCTTGAGAGAAATATAACAAAAAAGAGCATATGTGAAATAAAACTGGTTGAGAGAGAGAGAGAAAGGAAGGAAGGAAGAAAAAAAGGAAGGAAGGAAAGAAAGATAAAGAAAGTGAGGGAGATAGCGATGAAAGAAACAGAAAAGCAGGAGAAAGCAGGCCACAGAAACCAAAGGAGAAAAGTTTCAAAATAGATGCGTACCAGCATCGGAAGTCTGTCAAACCCAAGTAAGACGAGAAGACAGGACTGGCAAAGGTACTCTGACTGGCACCAAGAGGTCACTGACGCCCTCAGCAGCAGCACACCAAGGAGGGGAGTGGAACAGGGCAGGGAGAAGCCAGGAAGCAACAGAAAAGGAAAAGAAGCTAAGGATTTATGAGTCAGCAAACAGTTTTTAAAGTAACTACTCTTGCGTTTTTAATAAACAACGTTCCAGCTAACGGGCTCAGCCCTAGAACTCAGAAGCAAGTCCTTCAGGGAGCTGACGATCTACACGGCAGGACACAAGTAGAACACTGCGCGACACACGCAGTGAAGGGCACTGAGAACACAGAGGGCCGCCTGCGGAAAGAGCGAGGCAGGGCGCGCCCATGTCCACTTACTGCTGCTCAGCTCCTGAGCTCTCTTTACTCCCTGCTCTGGGACAGTGCAGAAGGACATTTTCTCAGTAGTGATTATTCTACTTTATAAATGTAAATCCCTTGAGATCTTTTATTCAATTTCTATCTTATAGCTGTTAGACAGGATCTTGTACATGCTATATCAGTCACTAATTCTTTATATTAAATACATTTTACCCATGTGTGGTATCTATCCCCCAGATGGACCCAGACTGCTTCCAATGGTGGGGAAATGGACACTGTACCAAGAAACAGAACAGCAGGTGTGGAAACAAGGGCAGAGATGGTGGCAACACAGCTTCTAGATTAAGAAAATCAACAATCCGGTTTGGTTGGCACATATTAGAAACTGAAGGGGGTCTAATGGAAGAAAAAACCCACAAGACTAGAAAGATGAAAGATAAGATTTTGTTAGAAGTGACAGATAAGTGTAAGATGAGAAATGGTGAGTCAACTGAAAGCTTTTCTAGGGAGGGGAGCTAAATGACTAGAACTCAGTATTTGAGAATTAATTTGACACGGATCTTTTCTTTAGGATGGGAAGGGGCACTCTGGAAACATTAACTTTATCCAAGAAGGGAGGAGAGAAGAGAGGGGGAAAGAAGGAGGTTTGACAAAAAAGCTCTGCAAGTCAACACTTACCTTTGAACACATCTGACACGCATAATCTAAAAGGCTTGTCAATAGATCGCTGAGGAGGCTTGAAAGAATCTGGGAGAAAATGGCAAAAAGCAGGGTGATTTCAAACTGTGGGGCTGTGGATGTAACTTTGTGATAGAGCACATGCCTGAAAAATATCAGGATTTTGATTCCATCCCCAGCACCATAAAAACACCAAATAAAAGGAAATCACTTTATTTTCACTCTCTCTAATGAACCAATTATAGTCTGACTTCTACTAGAAAATAATTGTATTTTATAAATACAAATAACAAATGACTGGCATTTATATAGTACTTTACATTTATAAAATGTATTCAAACATGTTATTTAATTTCTACAACAGTCAATGAAACAGGTAAGGAACAGCAAGCATTAGCTCAGTGAACTGAGGTGAAGAAAGCTAAGTATTAAATATTGAACATGGTTTCTTGGCAAGCTAGCTGCTTAGATTACAATCTCTGCTTTTTCATACAGATTACTACTACCCATAAATAATAATTTATTATTATTACTACTACTCTAAATAATAATTTATATCAATTTCGTAATGTACTGAAATTAGAATGGCAGCATACCTACCAATTTGTTCTAATAAACATCGTCCTTTATACCATTTTGTGAGTTCATTCAACTGAGATCTTGTGATTAGATTTTCACCACTGAGACCACTTGTAGGGATAAAAGCTACATCACTCTCCTGTTAAAAGATAAAATATATGAAACTTGATACTATTTTGTTTCTAAAAAAGGCAAAAGATTCACTATTATATAACTGCATGAAGTCTGCAAAAGAAACTGCAACGTTTTAAAAGTAACAGACACTCTGGTATGAGAAAATGAAGTTGTAAATGAGTTGTAGTATGTACAGTGGATATTGTGAAGTAGAAAATATTTCAAAGGAAAGAGTGTAAGGGTAAATAATGAGGGGAAAATGAATGTGGTAATAATAAAGAAAAAAGAAAAAAAAAGTAATAGACAGATGATATAGTATGACTATAGCCCTGAGATTACTGGATCCAAAAGTTTTTAACTTTTTTTGATTGGGAAGAAATTTGCAAATTTACTTCAAAAGACTCAAGTATTTTTACCTAGTGATATAGGCATTTCTACATTGTTGCTACAGAATTCTTTACCAATATTCCTATATGACTTTCCTAAACCGACACAATCATAACTGGTAAGAGAAAAGTCTTACTTAGATAAAATTCAAGCCACATATTCAACATATGCAATTGTTTGAAGTGAAGAAAACCATGAAATAATAGTTGGAGGAAACAAACATATTTAACAAACTAAGAATACCAATGTATTCGTTATTTTTTCTCATATAAATAGACTTATACAAAGTAATAAATTTTAAATTATCCTACCTTAAAACCTGCTTGCTTAAGAAAGTGCCCAAGTTTTCCAGTAATTTCTTGAAATCTTTCTTGCTGCCAATTAACCTGATAAAGATCCAATTTATTGTTAGAACTATGCTTTAGAACATGATATATAAAATTAAAACTTCTACAATAAAATATAATCAAAATAATGTAAAATATAAACAAAAAATCTATAAATATTTAAACTCAGAATTTAAGATCACACCATTAACATAATCTAAATAAAATAGAAAGTTCAGAAATAATTTCAATATGTTTAGGATCTTTTACATATGTTAAATGTGATTTCAAATATGGAGAGAAAAATAAATTATTTTATTAAATCGTGCTTAGATCAACTCTTAGAATAAAATAATTACAGATAACTATCACAGCCAATCAGACTAAAAACATATATGTAACAGTAACTCTAAATAATGATAGACAATTTTTAAAAGTAAATGTAGTAATGTCTACAGCTTATGTGGGAAAATATTTCAAATCAGATGGATTAGTAAGTGAATAAAAAAGCAGATGAAAAAATAATTTTTAACTTTCAGAAATTTGTTTTTAAAATAATAATACATGTTGCTGCTTAAAATTATTAATATCTCATTTATTTGAAATCAGAATAAGTTTGTTTATTTATTTATTTATTTATTTATTTATTTATTTATTTTGAGAAGCTTCGCTTTTGTAGTTCAGGCTGGCCCTGCGCTCAGCCTTGAACCTATACACCCAGCACTGTTACATGTGGTTACCAGGGATCGCACCTGGGCCCTTCCACTTGCAAGGTAGGTGCCAGAATCACTAAGCTAAATCCTCAGCCCATAAATTTATTTTTTAAATGAAAGCATCTTGATTGATAAAAAATGTAAACTACTCACATCTCGGTCATCTGTATGTAGAGAATAATATCTTAATTAGTATTTAAATTTTTCTCAAAGCTCTTATACCTGATCCATTTTATTGACTGCCACCGCAAGCTGTGTCACTCCAAGAGACCGAACCAAGAGGCCATGCTCGCGTGTTTGCCCTCCAGTCTCAAATCCAGCTTCAAACTCTCCTCTGCTGGCATCAACAACTAACACAGCTACATCTGCCTAAGAAAAAAAACATTCAAAACTAGAAATAGTGTCACATCATTTTAATTCGAGACATACTATTTTAAAATAAAAGATATATACTAACATGTACTCAACCAGAAGTAATGACACCAAGAATAAGAAGTCCATTCCTGACATATAATAATTAGAATACACAAAGGGGAAACTATGAACAAATTAAAACCTATGTAAAAAGAGACAATATGCTCAACATATAATGCAAAAGCTGTAATTTTAATATATAGTTTTTACCAAAAAAGAAAATGGCAGAAAACTGTAGAAAACTAGCTAAGCTACTTAACTAGTTTTCTCTGTAGAAAATTAGTTAAGATGCTAGCAAACAATTTACTAAAGAAACACAAATGGCCAAAAAACAGAAAAAGTTTAAATTCATGAGAACCAATAAAAAAAGGTAAATGGAAAAGAAAATTAACAATACACTGACATATTTTCATCTTGTTTTTACAAGTCACAATATCAAAGATTTAAAAGAGAATTAACTCTAGGCAAAGGTGCAGAGAAACAGGTACTCTCATTTCCCCTGATGGGACTGAACATACACCTTTTTGGAGGACATATGCAGAGTGTAAGAACAGAGAACCACAAAATTATGCATCTTTTACATCAACTTCACTTCTAGACATTCATCCTAGAAAAACAACACAGATCTACAAAGACAATCATAAGACTATTGTCATAATGATGAAAATATATGAATAAGATAGCAAAACAGCACATTCATCCTCTATGGCTACTGAAAAGGACTTTGTAATAATAAACTTTCCTAACCTTTATGAGTGGTCTTGTGAATCAGAAAGACACTTTGCATTTCATATGCAATTACACACAAGAAAACGAAGCAAGCCAGGAGCAGGTTAGCTCACTCTCCTTACTAGCTTTAATGAAACTGGCCTGGAATGATTCTCAATTTTCTATGTTCTTAATGGGATTCTACTTGCATCTGGTGGATGCAGGCTGTAGAAATGTGTTTCATTGTATATTTTACTCCATAAGCAGTAGATTGGATAAAAGGAGACGTTCCTCTACTTTCATTCTTATCAATTATTTCTGTCTCACAGTGTCAGAATACTATTTTAAAGAATGTTCATTTTCCCTTTCAGGTTTTTCCTTGAATGCATGCCTTTCCTCTAAGAAATCTCTTTTTCTGTAATCAAAAAGAGAACAACTAAACATCACTGCACTCCTCTCATTAACTTTCTCTGATCATCACTTTTTCTCAAGGGTCTTCTAATATTCCATCTGCATCATTAAGTGGTCTGGTCTTTTGGTCTTTCTTGCTTCATCCATTGCAGCATGTTTCTGCTATCCAGTTTTGAGAGATTTTCACATATATGATCATCTAATCCTCACCATATTGGGAAATGAAACAGTCAAGAATTGGGTAGCTTCACAGTAAAACTTTATAATTTAGACTAGAATATCATCCACACATTTTGGCCTGTGCAGCAATTTGAATAATTATTTTTTTTACCCACATGATCCTGGTTTGTTTCTACTTTTAATTCTTCATAACACATAATGCTCGATTCTAATTTCTTCAAGGACATCTAGTTGTTCTGATCAGAAATAGTTAAGACTCTACACTGGGACAGCCACTTGAAAACTGACTTTCACACTTACAGTCACAAATAAATCTCATACTTCAGGCAAGCTGTATGTTCTCTCTGTGACATCAATTTACTTCACACAAACACAAGGAGAAGAGGGCTACACAGTTTATACAAACTATATTTATGTCTATGTAAAGGCCCAGTTCCTATTCCTAGGCTCAATAACTATAAATCTCTTACCAAGTTTTACTAATAACTGAAAAATTTACTTTTTTATGTTAAAATCAGAAATTCATTAAATTGATAGTAAGACTCCTAATGCTGCTATTGTTCTAATTAATCTTCTTTCCTATTACCACCTCCAAGAAACTGCTGGGAAAGTTCTAGAGTAACTTCTCTCTTATGCAATAGCCCTTGTCTTTGGGAAAACAAAGGCTCCTATATTTCCAATATATTGGAATTCAATTAGATACTCTAAAATACTTCCCTAATTCTATAAGGAAATAAATGATCTTTATGATAACTCTGGATTCTTGGGTTCAAAAATATTCTACTTTGCTTTTTCTTATGTTTCTCCAACTGATATTATCAAGCTGCTTTGAAGTTAATACATCATCACAGTGCTTCCCACAATATTTAGCATACAGCAAACATTCAGTAAATACTCAATGAATTAAAAATACATGCACATACAAGTATATATAGATAAGTACATAAAAGAAGATAAATTAAAACTATATTATATACTTTGGTAGATGTAATCAGGCTAATATAAACATGATAAGCATAATATAGGGACAGGTATTAAAATGAGTATGATAGTATTCCTCATAGAATTGCTTGTAAGGATTATATTACACTAAATTCACACTTCACATACCATAGAGTCTGATACACACTAAATACCAAATCAACCATGGTAATTATATTTCAACCATTCATAACATTCAATCCATGAATCTTAATATTCTAAACGTATACACTTTCTAAAATGAAATCAAATATTTGTCTATCTTCACATATACTCTATACTTTTCAGGTAGACAAATGCTCTTATTAATATTCCTTTGTAATGAGTGAAACCATAGCTCAACTGCTTGAAGTCATATTTAGATACATGGCAAAGTCAAAATTTTTAACTCTTTACAGTTCCACAAAATAATCCATTCTGAAAGAATTCAATGCCCTATTATAATATGTTTTGTTTTTATTGTTTAGAGTAATATATCTTTGATGCTTTTTCAGTATCCTTATCAAGAATCATATAAGTTTAAAGCTTTAATTATTTTTCAATCTGTAAAGAAAGCATTAATTTAATTTACCTAAAACTAGACCTGCCCTAAGTAGAGAAGGTAACTTTCATCTCTGTATCAACGATATATGAGAACTGTTCACGTTTCAGGGAGCTTTCTGATCACTGCTAGACTGACAAATGGTAGTAAATGGGACTTCTACAGCTGTAATGTATACTTTTTCTAATGAATAAACTTTTAAATAATCATGACTTTAGAAAGTAACAAAACTCAAGCTTGAGCTCTTTTAAAAGACACAGAACTGGGAATCAAGAATAATAAATAAGGTAGATCTTCAAATAATGACTTTACCAATACATGAAATAAAAAGCTATACTTTATTAAATAATTTGTTATCATTTTTAAGGAATTCATAGACTTTACAGAGTTGCTTTCTTATAATACACTGAGGTTTAATAAAGATAAAGCAATCACAAAAAACAGTATTTTTCAATTTTTTTAATGTGTTCAAAAGTTAAAATTTTTAATTTAAAAAATTAAAATCCTAGAATTATAACCTTTGCATCAAGAAATGTATGTACAATTAGTGCATTATATTTAGGAACTATCTGGTACCTGAGCTGCTCCTGTAATCATATTTGGAATGAAATCCTTATGGCCTGGAGCATCCATTAATGTTATAACTTTGGTTGTGGTTTCAAACTTTGTCATACCAACATCCATTGTCACTCCCCTTAAACAAAACATAAAATGGTTAGAAAGTACTATATAAATAATCAGATATAGGTTAAATTATTTAATAACAAGCTAAATAGATCTAAATTAAGTAATAATATGAGTTTTATTATATAAACCATTATCTTTAATAAGTAAGCTATCAACTGGGTCTGGAACAAATGCTATAACAGAATTATACAGCTTTAAAACAAAGTTGCAGAATTGGCAAGAATTCAATCAAAGTGATTGATAAGGTATGTATTTCCTTTTTCCTGTGTTTCTCTAGGTGGGAGAAAAATAAACACTGCACATGAGAAAACATTAAGTGAAAAATGATGTTATCAGAGTAATTTTTCTCATGTTCTCTGTTTGTGGCTCATTAATTAAACAAATAAACTTACAAAATGCTCCTTTGTAAAGTTGACCAATATGTTACATAACTAAAAAGGGAGTCAAGGAAGATCCCCAATTTTTTAAAAATTGCATGATGAATAGCAGTTCCCATTTCATTCTTCTCAGAGACCTACACAGTGCCTCTTTTCAGCCACAAAAATGTGGATTCAGATTGCAAGAAAGTTTAAGAGAATTCCAACAGAATCCCTCCGAAATCAGCAATAAACACAAACACGGACACAGAAAGAGTAACTGACTAGATACATACCCACAAAGGACACATGTCTAATTATTTCTTTATTCACTCTCATACAAACATAATAAATGAAAAGTATAAAAATGAATTAACTCGGTCTTTTTTTGATAAACTGATCACTTTGTATCCAGTGAGTTTACTACAGAAATACTTTTTCTTCATAAACTGACGGATGAATAAAAGTCTTATGTCTCTAAATCAAAATCAAGATAACCTGACATCACCTAGGGAACTAACATCTGAAAATTCTCCCACAGAATAATCAGCTTTGGGTATGTGCTACTTTTTTTTTTTTTACTTTGTTTTTGACGAACAACCTTCTAACTAGTCTCACAGTAATAGACTAAAAAAATATGTAATTATACTGACTGAAAAATAAAAACAATTCCCTGATAATTAGGGTTTTTTCTAAAGCATTTCATGGTACGTTTTACCTACCTGATGTGTATATTACATATTTTGAAGGACTGTATCATTTTAAACTGAAAATTTTGAAATACAGTGACTACCTTTCTCTTTCTTGTCCTGTCTCATCCAAGACCCACGCGTACGCAAACGAAGCCTTGCCAGCCTTTTTAGACTCCTGCTCATACTTATGCATGGTTCTTTTGTTCACGTTACCCAGGAGATAAAGCATGTGGCCCATCAGAGTACTTTTCCCAGCATCAACATGACCTAAGGAAAATGGATTCAAGATTAGTACCAGGTACATTTCCAAAGGTGGTTCACAATGAGACACTGCATGAATGTATGATTCAATAATTCAGGTCACAGTTTAATCCATATGAATTTTTATCAAGTGACACTTAAAACATCTAAATGGGGCAGGGAGTACATCTCTAGTGGGACAGTTTCTTTTGATCTCTGGAACATGGGCCATTTTTAAATGTTTGCAAACAGAAAATGCCACAAACCAAGTCAAATGACCTGCTTGGTAACTTAGCACCGTCACCCAGGGTGACTGGAAGCATTATGATGCAAAGTCTTCTTGCTTTACTTCAAGTGCACCTACGTAGGAACTTGGCGTTTCTATGTGCCCCTAGAAAGGTATGCTAAAGCAGAGCTTCCCAACGCTTTAGCGGAGCAAGGACATACCAATGACCACCAAGTTGAGGAGCTGCTTGCCACCCTGCCGCTTCTCCAGCTCTGCTTTCACATCTACCTGTGGCCTCAGCTTGCCAGACCTTTTCACTGCTGTGGCGGTTGAGCTCAGCTCTTCTGGTTGACTGGAGTGGGGTGGAAGAGCTGATCTCATAACAGTCTCAAGAATGTCAGAAGGAGCAGCGCCAGTATCTTCACCAGCAGGTCCTTTCTGAGGTGTCTGAATAATATGACCATTTTCTTCAGCAGTCACCCTACAAGGCAGATAGGAAAGAGGCCCTTGAACTCAACTTGATTGGTGCCCTGTAGTGTCAAGAGAGCACAGAAGACGTCTTTTTCATTCTTTAGTTTCTAGACCAAACATGATCTCTGTGAAGCGGCTAAAGTCTTGTTAAAAAGCAAATGATAAAGAGCAAAACTCACACCACACAAATACAGACTTGAAGATTTCAGGAAAAAGTCTACCAAAACTTAGGGAAAACGTATTTTGTAAAATAACAAATACAAAAATCCAAATCCACAGCCATTATTCTATAATTAATCCTATCAAAGCAGATGGCATAAAGGAGATATTTTGTAAAATTCATATCAAATGTTTTACTGGATAATATAATAATATATTATATATATATAATATATATTATATTATAATATAATATAACTAATAATAACTAATAATAAATTAGTATTAGTTTTACCTCTAACTCATCCTTTCCACAGGACAGCCTATGATCTTTTTGGCTCCAATACTACATATTAAGGAAAATGTCTCTAAATTTCTATAGTTTAAAATTTTTGATAAAAGATTTAATGCAACAAACATTTATTTAAAACTCCAACATATACCTCCATCTTAAACTAGCATGAAAATCCATATTTTTAAAGAATTTTTAATAAACTAAGTAAAATCAAACTCAGCTTATAAGAAGAATATGTACTTGAATGACCACAGCTAGTTTTAAAACCAAAACATGAAAATACTCTGTGTTAAAGTAAAAGTGATGACAGGGAACAGGAGGAAGAGAGGAGAGGGGGAAATGAGGAAGAGGAAAAAGAGGACGGGGAGAGGGAGAAAGAGGACAGGAGGAAAAGAAGACAGCAGTAGAAGTATCCCACTGGAATGACCAGACACAGGCTCTGGCTCTGATCAGAAAAATCACACTCTCAGGCCTCAGATCTTTTTAACTTAGAACTGCTTCTTGAGAGGAAAGTTTGTATTAAATCCGACTGGAAGGACTAGTGAAAGCAACCAGCCCTTCCTGAGAGAGTGGACATAGCCCTGCAGTTCAGGATAGCCACTGAGCAGGCCGCCGTCGGAGGTGCTGCTGGGCATCAAAAGGACTTTACAAAATGCCATCATTAGAGCTCAGTATCAGAAAAGACTTGCTTTCCTCTCACCTGCAATATCGCCCTTTTTCCCAAGCAAATACTCAGTAAGCAGCAAACAAATTCACTGAAATTATACAGAGCTGGAAGGAAGTGACCAAAGTTATTACAAAAGCATTGTTGGGTAAGGGTGCACTTAGTAAAAACTTGTGTATTACAGAATAAAAGTCAACTTTTATGATTTAGAAATTCTCTAAAATAAGGTTTTAAAATAACCATTCTAGATTCAGATTTAAATAACTGACTGGTATAATGGAAGAATGAGTTAGTTAAATTCTATAAAAGTATTTTCTGTCTCATTTTATGATCTTCTCTAACATTATAAAATGACTAATTTCTTTTTTGTTTTTTTGCTAAAGCACCTTTCTAAAAGTAGTGTATTAATACATGAATCTATGGGTTTAATTTTTTTCTAGAGTTACTTAGAAGGCCATAATTTAGATTTAAAGGATTAAGTGTATTTTTTTTTGTACACAATACTGTAACTTGTTTCAAGCAATGCACTAAAAAAATATTTCCTGGCAGAAATAGATCTTCAGAGGGTGTTTTTGTGCTTATAGAAATTCTATATTCTCTTAAAGGTTCTTTTTTATATGATTTCCAAGCAAATTTAATTTATTTGCTATGAATCTGATTCTTACAGACTTTTTTACATTTTAAAAATAATTTGAGAATATTGTAACTCAATACAACATACAATAGGTATATGATGGTTGAGAAACTATAACTTTATTTAACCCCCTAAAATTATTTGTATTTCCAGGAAGTCTGAATTAAGTTAATCTGTGTTCTAAATTTTTCACACCCCGTTTCTGAATCAAAAACTTTGTTCAGCTTTATGGAGTATATAGCCTGCTAATAAATCAGATTGTCAGAGACATTTCATTAAATATATCTATTTTTATATTGTATTTTAATCCATTTTCTTTCATTGATGATCTTGTCAATATTAAACATTGTTATATGCAGTATTGCCCCAAAAGCTGAAATAAGAACAGTTTTCATAGTTTGTGTTTAAATTTTAAATTTATCTACATATGTGCTACATATTCAGTTATCATCTCAAATGACAAATCTACTTAGCAAACATTAAGCCAAAATCTATTTCAGACTAAGACTATGAAACTTGAAAATCAAGAAAAGTTTGCTATAGTATGAAGGAAAACAAGATTAATTTTTGCTTGCCTGTTTTGTTTGATTCATTTTGGATGAGGCTGTCTCTCTGTGACAAAGTCTTGTTAACAGTCCAAGCGGCCTCAGACTCACAATCCTCCCACTTCAGACTCTTCAGAGCTGGGACTACAGGGGCACTGGACTACAGTGTGAGCCACCATACTTGGCAAGACTGATCTTTACACTACTGACGTTTATAGAGATATAAAAATTCTTAACAATTTTAAGTAGTCTGTATTTTTTAAAAGGCACCACTGGAGATCAGATTATATAAAAACCTGTAAGACTGAAATCTTAACTCAGAAGTATGACCACAGTGAAACATGCCTGCAATCCTCACAGGGTTGAGCCAGGAGGATCCCTTGTTTGAGCCCAGGAATGGCATTTAAGTGACTTAGCGAGAATCTGTCTAAAAATTTTAAAAATTTCTAAAGTGTTAGGGGAGTAGTTAGTGTGAAGACCAAGTTCAATCTCCTGTACTGAGCAGGGAATAAAAGGTGATTCATCATCATTCTGTGTGCATTCTTGAGAATAAACCCAAACAGGCTATGGATTATCCCTACTGTAAGTCTCAAAAAGATCCTATAGAAGGAGAGCTTGTTTTACCTTGAGCATTCTAAAGCACTTCTGAGTATCTCAATCAAATTAAACAAACTTCTCACATTCTCTTCTCCTTTGGTCACATCAAAATGTTGGTTCACAGGCTATTTTTAAATTTTATACTACTTCTAAACTTATTTTTAAAATAATATATATTTCCCCCAAGGGCTCTGATCAATAAATATTTAAATGATTAACCCATGAAAAGGATATAACAATAAATATCAATGGTCCCTGTCCTCATGAAGCATAGAGTTTTATAAAATTTGGAAAGGCCTGCACTGCTCTTGCAAAGTACACAGCTGGATTTCAATAAGCATTTGCTTGTATGTAATAGTACATAATATTTTCTTTGCATGTTAGTTCCTGACACCATCTCACTGTATAGTTCAGGTCAACCTTTAACTCACTGTGTAGTCTAGCCTGGCCTCAAACTCATGATCCCCCTGCTTCAGACTTCTGAGTACTGGGATTATATTCATGAGACATCATACCCAGTTTGAACACTTAAGATTTCTTGATTTTTTTTTTGTTACCCTTAATTTTTATAATGATTTGTTTAGAATTCTGCATTTAATTTTAATAAGGCACATTAATTCAAATTCATTTGCATGCTGCTTTCTAAAACTTAAGAAATTTTGCATTAATTTATAAAACCTTTAAAACAGGAATTGTGAATTCTATTTACTTTTCTCAATGGAAATACTGCTATAGTAGGATTAAATGGCACTCAAAATATTAAGGATAGGAGCCAGGGATTTAGCTCAGTGGGTCCAGCGCCTGCCTTGCAAGCACAAGGGCCCAGTTTCGATCCCCAATAGCAATCAGCACCACATACCACAGTTCTGAGCATGGTAGCTCACCTGTGAGCTACCAGAACTCAGGAGGCAGAGGCAGGAAGATTGCTGTGTGTTTGAGGATGAGCTCAGGGCCAGCCTAAACTACAAAGTGAGCCCCTATCTCAAAAAAAAAAAACCCAAACCATAAATTAAGGATAAAAATGTATTTATGTCAGCTCAACCCTAATTCAGAGGCAAAAAGATACATAGCTTTTGAAGCTAAATCATAATTTAAATTACTTTAATAGATTAAAGTTATTCAAGAGAAACATTAACTTTTTGTTTCAATCATAGAACAAATATATACTTAATGTTTACCACATATAAAGTCCTTTTCCTCTCTGAATTTGAAATTAAATGAACAAAGCTTTACTGTTATAAAATCCATAGGTTTCAGCAATGGCAAATCTACAGCATACATGTTATTGTGTTTTTCTTTTAAGATAAGAGATGTTAACATACAGAGATGCTTTCTACACTAAAACCTCAGTCAGTATCTGGCCTTAAGTACAGTGCTCGCCCTTCACCCTAAGTTAGTGGGTTTAGGCTGCAGCTTAGCATTTGTTCTCTACAAAGTCACCATCGCTCATCTCAGTGGTCAAGACTCTTCCCTGCCTAAAAACATGGGACTTTCCCATTACTTTCGATAATATGGAGAGAAAATAAGGATACTGAGTTTAACGTTAAAAAATTTCACAACTTTTATATATAATAACATTGTTCATCTTTTTTGGCAGACAACTTATAACTTAGAGATGAATGAAAAATCTTAAAAGTTTTTGAAGAGGTTAAAAACGCTTTCAAACTGTCCTTGAGACTCAAGTAACTTAACTTCTACTGTCTATAAAAACTTGAAGAACTTTAGACTCAACTTAAAAAAAAATGCTATGAACCACTCACTACCTCTATTCACCATTCAAAATTCTAAATATGCTTACTTATGTGACTACTGTAATTTATTCAATATGGAAAGATGATGTTTAGTTTAACTGACTAAAATGAAATTCCCAAGCATACTGACATGCGCCACCTAGTGGTATAACAATTACTTTAGGATTAGTTTTTTTTTTTTTTTAATGTAAAAGTAGCTATAAATTATGTGAAAATATTGACAAGTGATATAGAGTAAGACATACACACAGATGAGGCCAGAAACAAGCCTAATTCCTCACCCTTCTCTCTTTCTCCTATTAAACTGAGAATATGTGATCCTTAAATGCTAGAGATACATTATGCCAAACAAGAAAAGATCATCTTTCTTATAGACTAATAAGAGGTGACACTGATTTCGAAAAAGAGGGGAGGGACTTAAATCTTACCCAGGCACTTCAAATCCCATAGTTTGCTTCTTTCCAGATACAGTCATTTTAGTAACTTTTGGCACAATTTCAGATTCACTTCGAGATGACTGTGATTCTACTGATTTTCCTAATTAGGGAATACAAAAAGGAATTAAATTCCTAGCAATACACAGCACAGAAATGATAACGATGATTTTCACAGAACTTGTGTATTTACAAGTACATATCTTTTCTGATTAAAACTTTAGTGAACTATAAAAGCTGAAAGAAACCATCATCTTCAGGGAAACTCCCTATTGTCAGGACTCACCTTATGCTTAACCTCCACCGAATCTCTTAATTTTGAACTGACTGTTAGTTTCAGTATTAAGAGGTCACAGAGTGGTTTCTGCAAAGAACCTGTTCTAACTTTGTACCGAGACCCTCTACCTACTTCTCCCACCACACCCTTTCACAATACTAAAACTGTCTGGTGAGTTAGCAGATGTCTAAACTATTTATAATTCTGTAAGATTTAAAAACTGATGAAAAAGGTAAGAGGCTGTTGAATCTTGCTGGAACTCAGCACATATCTTACACATAACAACAGACTTAGTAATATATCTGTTATCCTCAAAGAACACATGGAAGATGTCAAGCTAGCAAAATGAATCAAGAACATGAAGGATAAATTATTAGTTAAAGAAGGACTTTATTAATTATATATATTGTATATATAATTCTCTTAATTATTAGTTTTTGTAATTTTCAAAAAGTACCATCAGAACTGAATCAACATAAAACTACAGAAACTGCATGTACTCCATTGGCAAATATAAAGAGAGAAATTACTACATAAATTAGGAAAGATAAGTTAATTTACAGAGATCGTGCAAAAGCTACTGTTTGCCTACTATATGACAAGAGATATGCTCGATTCAATGGAACAAGCACACGTGTAATGTTTATGTTCAGATTACAGTATGGCAGGAGGAACACATTCAGTGATCAACAAATATAAAACTAAATCTCCTAAAGGGTTCATATACAGTATCTGAGAGGGTCCATGGATCAAAGGCTTCTCTAGGAAAGTAAGAATTAAAACTAAGACATAAAAAAGAAGTAGAAATTGACTAGCACTGGAAAAGCATTCTGGATAGAGCAGCTCACATACTGGCGCTTTCTAGGAGAGAGCAAAGTACTTCAGAGCAAGAGAAAACGCAAGAGAGCAAACGGAAGCAGGGGAAATGGGCAGGGCCGACCAGGGAGGACCTGGGGACATAGGGAAGTTCCTAACCTCTGTTCCACAGACGTGTGTATTGCCAAGATGAGCTAAGCCAACTTGTGAGGAAAGAGAAAGAGACTAAAATACATGACTAATACCTGAAAAACAATTTGAAAGTGGAAAAACGATGAGATTGGATTGTATTAGGAATCCTGTTCACTTAAGTACTCTAAAAGGGCATGAGGTCGCAGTGCAGCATGTATTTGTGATTCACGAGCACAGAACTGGCACTCGAAGATATAAATTATGACCACCGAGGAACAAAGAACAAGGAAAAACCGAAAGTGGCCTCGGAAGAACACTACAGACAGATGGCAATGCACCTGTAAGCAGGTGAAGGAGGGCCAGCAGGGCGGTGCCAGGAAACAGAGGAAGAGAGCTGGCATCTCCAGCAGCTGTCAGTCAAGTGAGACAAGGACTACACACATCCACGAGTGAACAGTCAGCAAAAGCCATCTGAAAAAAGCGAGGGAAATAAAAGCCAGAGTGGGTTACAAAAAATAGAAGTTGGGAAAAGAAGCAGAAGTATGTGTCCACTACCTCTCACCTCTAGCTCCAAAGTTCAAAAGTGCCGACATATTAAACTAGTTTTTTTAAAGTACTCACTGGGAAACAGAATCTGACATCAAGTGACATGAGCATATTTATCTATATCCCTTACCTTCCCCATGGAGAGTGAAAACCCACACATTTCGGGGTGGAAATAATGTGGCCAATTTTCGGACGCTGCTTGCTCCACGACCCGCGGAGGCACTTACAGCACAAATGGTACAGAACAGTGGTGGTGAGCCAAGGGCACACATGCCACAGCAGCACATGGAGCTGTGTCGCTCGAGCCAAGTCACCCAAACAGCGCAGCATCAGACAGAAGCATACACAGGAGCAGCGCTAGCACTGTGCTAAGTGGCTTGGGGTGCAGCTTGGGCACCAGTCTCTAAAGAGTTCACCACCATTGGTATGTCATATTAATGATTTTCTAACCCCCAACTTCTGAATTAAAGCTGGTGCCCTGTGTTTTAGAGAAGTTGTCTGGAAAGGGAAGAATGTGGTAGACTGACAGTAGAAGGGAGATGTGAGACCTAACTAATTGAGAAGATAAAACTGGGATGGACTGGTTGAACACATTAAGACGAGATCATCAGGCCAGGGATTTAGCTCAGTGGTTCCGGCACCTGTCTTGCAAGCACAAGGGCCTGGTGATCCCAGTGTAACCACATACAATACTAGGTGTGAAGACTCACCCCAGCAGCAATCAGCACCACATACCATAGTGCCGGGCATGGTGGCTCACACCTGTAATCCCAGCACTCGGGAGGCAGAGGCAGAAGGATTGCTGTGATGTGAGTTTGAGGCTGAGCTCAGGGCCAGCCTGAACTACAAAGCGAGACCCTGTCTCAAAAAAAAAAAAAAAAAAAAAAAGAGATCATCAATATTGTAATGTTTCTGAGGCAGTAAAAACAGAACTAAGATTGAAACAAGGCTCTTTTATTGCAAAAGAAGACAAATTTTACAAGTCCTAAGATGATAATTCTGAATGGATGGCTTTTATTTTCTTCTTAACATAATAGTTACCTGCTGAGACTGAGACTGAAGAACACTAAAAAAATCTGAAAAGTAAGTAAGTTTTTCAGTAACTGCTGTGCAAAAAAGGAGTTGAATATTTAAAATTAAAGGGAAGTATAATACTGTTCTAAAGGTCCATTTAAGTTTAGTGATAATAAATTTACAGTAAAATGTACCTACTTTTCTGTGTGATTTTTCTCTAGTGATATTCAGCCATTCAGGCATTAGTTGTTTGCATGGTAAATTAACATTTTATCTAATAGGAGTAAGTAACAAGGTAGAAGATACTGCCCCCTCCTTCATAAAAAAGTATTGAGCCAGGTGTTACAGTGCACACCTGTAATCCCAGTACCCAGGAGGCTGAGACAGGGGGACCACTGCAAATTCAAGGCCAGACTGGGCTACATAGTGAGTTTAAGGCCAGCCTAAACTGTGTAGTGAGATTTGATCTCAAATCATACTCCCCCTCAAAAAGCACTGAGATTGTTAAAAATTAGACTGAGAAATGTGAGCTGGGTAAATGAAAGGAGAAAGTGAGAATACTTATGTACTAAGACAAGAGGAATCTACAAGGAATGATCTATAGTATATGCTTAATTTTTTTTAGGTTTTTTGGAGACAGGGTCTCACTTTGTAGTTCAGGCTGGCCCTGAGCTCAGCCTCAAACTCACATGACAGCAATCCTCCTGCCTCTGCCTCCCGAGTGCTGGGATTCCAAGTGTGAGCCACCATGCCCGGCACTGTGGTATATGGTGCTGGTTGCTGCTGGGCTTGAGTCTCCACACCCAGTATTGTTATGTGGTTACCAGGGAATCAACCTGGGCCCTTGAGCTTGCAAGACAGGCGCCGGAACCACTGAGCTAACTCCCCGGCCCTAAATTTTTTAAATGTTTTACAGTAAAAGATACACTATCACTAATCCCCCTCAAAATATTCCCTTTTAGTTCAAATGCACTGAGCCTCCTCCATGTTTGCCATTTTCCGAAACAGTTCTGAAAGTCCTCTTTCATGTCTTTAAGAGCAATGATTAAAAATAAGCCACTTGATGTGATTGCTGCTATAGGGTGTCATCCAGCAGAAAGGCAGTGTGAAAACATTACAGTGTGACATCATCCACTTAGTCACTGATGTGGCACCATGCTGACTCATGGCTTTTCCTCAAAATCAAAATGACCATCAAAAATCAATGCTTGAAACAGAATTAAGACATTGAGACAGCCATGACAGCCCCAGATACACAAGAAGATTCCCGAAGTGCTTCAGAAACTGGCAGAATGATGGGATAAGTGTGTTCAAAGCGAGAAGTTATACTTTGTGGGACACTCATGGCAATGTGCTTGTTACTGTAATACATTTTAAAAATTTAAACAGTCCTTGTATTTTTTATTCAGGTCAAGATAAGGTCATGGTATGAGATACATGGTTAGAAGCAGTTTTGTCCAGAATGAGATATGGAAATTTGTTATCACCTGAAGGAGAGGAAATTATAGCAAACTGCTGATCAAAGGTAAAGGTCACTGCAAGTGAAGTACAGAAAGTACTTTAGAAGTCTTTGTTTCAGTTGGACTTGGTGTTTTTCCAGATAGATGTTTTAGTCTAGAATAATTATGATCACAAAGACCTCAGGGTAGCAAAGAAAACTGCCAGTGGCCTCAATCTTTTAACAAGCAAAAGGAGTATGAAGTTGTTCAGCAGACAACTACAACAGAACTAAAAAGACCTGATTCAGGCAAGAGTAGAGATTAAA
>PVIR01018572.1:0-33178 GCA_004026965.1 Petromus typicus | reverse complement strand
TGGTTCCGGCGCCTGTCTTGCAAGCGCAAGGGCCCGGGTTCGATTCCCCGGTAACCACATAACAATACTGGACGTGGAGACCCACACCCAGCAGCAACCAGTACCACATACCACAGTGCCGGGCGTGGTGGCTCACGCCTGTCATCCCAGCACTCGGGAGGCAGAGGCAGGAGGATTGTGATGTGAGTTTGAGGCTGAGCTCAGGGCCAGCCTGAACCACAAAGCAAGACCCTGTCTCAAAAAAACCTAAAAAAAAAAAACAAAAAATTATTGCACAATTGCCTTAATAGCAGACAAAGAAAAGCTGCTTAGTCTTACAGTCTACTATTTTGTGGAAACTTTCCTAAGAAAATTGTCTTTTACACATGCCCTAAAACACTTGTAATACTTTTCTGTGATGCTTTTAACATCTCTCTCTTTTTTTTTTTTTGCTTTTCCAATTAAGACTTGATCCTCCTTGAAGCATTTCCTAAAAACCTTATCAAAAAAATATTTCTATTTATATATTTTGAGTTCTAAGACATTAATGATTTTTAGAACTTGCCTTTGATGGAATGATAGTTTTACTGTCAGTGAAAAGAAAATATTACATCAAAAGCACACATAAATATTTGCAGTGCTCTTAGTACCCCAAGTAAAGGGTTAACATTCCAGCTCTCTAGGGAACTCCCATACAAGGCCCATTTCCTTAGCCCTATTCACAGCGGAGCATCTGGTTGCCAGTGCAGGGTCCCGGCTCCCAGCCCTTTGCCTCCCAGCATCTCCTGAACATTAACGTTCCCCAGCCAGGCTGCCTCCATCCGGGCCACCCTCAGGGAAAATAGGATTTCAGGGACCAATAAGACTCGCCTCTCCCAGATGGGCCCCCAGCCCACCAACTTCCTCTGCTCCCTCTAAATCCTTCAAAATTCTTAGGTGACTTTCTTTTCAATTAGGGGCTGGGCCTCTGTGAAATTTCAGTCCAAGTGCACATTGCTTGCAAAGGAGCATTCTCATAGTACATTGCTGCAATGAATTTCAGATTAAAGAAACCACATCTATGATTCTGTTCATTTGTGAATTCTGTTTACTGGTCCTTCTTCCTGTGATGACTTCCTCTGTGTATGTGTGCACATATATATATATATATATATATATATATATATATATATATATATATATATATATATATTACACCAGTATTTTCAAAGTGTCTGTGTTCATCATATGTACATGAAATCATTCAGTAAATATTTTGGGTTTCCTCCAAGCTCAGTGTTATGTTTACAGGCACTGGGGACAATATTTTGAGACAAAAATTCACAAACACATCTCTAGAGTCTAATGAAATAATTAGAAATTAAGCCAAAAATTATGACAGTAATCAATCTATAAATCTGAGTAACTGTTGCTCTAAACGTCAGCAGTGCAGTGTTTTGAGTATACAACCAGATGTCTTCACGTTGTCCACTGCACCAGGGAAAACCTTCGTGGAAAGAGTGGCATTCACAAAGAAACCAAAAGGTGACTCAGAGTGACCGAGGTACTCAAGGTGGAGAAATAATACAAAAGAGAAACATAACACCTATAAACACTCCAAGATGATAGAAAAGTCACATCCAAATGCCACAGGGCCTCAACTCTCAACATAGATGAAAATGTCCCCACAAATCACCAGAATTTGTGCCTTAGATAGTTCTCTGTCCCCTTCTTCCTGCAAAATCTGCCATTATGTCACTAACTCTTTCATAGCAACAGTAAAATCAACAACCACATGCAGCTAGAGCTTGCAATGTCCCAGGCTCTGGTATGAGTAACACATCTATTTTTCTTATTTATTCTTCATAAACTTGAGATAATTATTATTATTAGCCACAGTTTACTGATGCTGAAACTCAAGCAAAGACCATTGACCCATTAACTCAATTGCCCCCGTTAATAATTGGAGAAATTAGGCTGATAATTTTTTTTTTTTTTGCAATGTTGGAGGTTTAACACAGGGCCTCTCAGGTGCTAAGCAAGTACTACAACACTGAGCTACAGCCCAGATGTTTTTATATTCCTATTTTTTATTTTATAAGTTGCCCAGGCTATTCTGATCTTGAAATCATCCTGCCTCAGCATCCTGAATAACTGGGATTACAAGCACATGCTGCCACGCAGTGCCCTTTGTGATGCTATCCTTGTTAATTTTGCGTATACTTTACCACTGCCACCATATGACAGACTCTGGGAGAAGGCATCAAGGAAAGGCATCATCCTGATTCTTTCATACCTGCAACTAGCATTCCTTCCTGCCTACATTGGTCAGGCGCGGTGGACCTTCAGATATTCACCCCCTTGCACTGCAGGGTGAAAGAGCACCAAGTCCCACTGCTGCAGGGGCTGGGCTGCAGAGCCACTGCACGGGGGACTAGGGCAACAAGGGTGACTGCACACACCGCACCAGACAGCAAGTGCCTCAAGCACAAAGGCGTCCTGAGACAGCCAACTGAGTCAGAGGGGGAAAGTGTAAGGGAAGTGACCTTCAGGAATGAATTATGTGATCTCCTAAAAGCAAACAGCTAGGAAATGATAACAAGGATTTACTGGCCTTGTCCAACACTGTCACCTCCTTATGGAGTTTCACCATGAAGTCTCCTTGGAAAAGTGAAATAGAGTAAAACGCACAAAAAGTTAGTTTCCAAACTATGGCACAGTCATCCCTGGGTGTGCATGCAGTGGAAGTCTTGAGAGAAGACAGTGACTGGCCCAGAAAGGAATAGCTGGGAACCTTGGAGGTGCAGCACATGTTCTACTCTTTGTCTTGACTGGCAAAGATGGCAGCATTCAGTTTACAATTCCCTGGGCTACATGTTGCTTGGTGCACTTTTTTGTGTATGATGTGTCACCACAAAAAAAAAGTTTTAAGTCTCTCCATTGCTTCTAGCACCAAAAAGCCTGCCATAGATTGCACAGGCAGGTTGGGCTGGTGAGAGACGTTTCTGTGATGAGTTACTTTCAGCAGACCTGAGACAGTGGCAGAGAGGTTTGGAATCATCCTTTTCCATGACAGTGGTCAGCCCAAGGCAGGCTCACTTTGGCTGGCCTGGGTATAAGCTCCATATGCAACAGCAGGATCTACAGGGGCTCTGGGATCTCCCTGCTAGAGTTAAACAAGGTTGGGGCTGCACCATTAGGGATTATTTCTCCTCCTGGAGATTCACCTAGATGGCTAAAGTACCAGTAGGCAAAGTACCACTGTACTTTGGTACCACAAGTACCACTGCTTTCCTCTTTGCTTCCTCCCCTGCCGAGCCACTGCCCTGGGGGTGGAGAAGAGGGACACTGTTACTCCACTCAGGCAGGAACGCGTGGTCAAGAGTGTGAAAGGTCCTTGACTCAAGGGGAGGAGCCTGAAAAGAGACGAGTCAGCCCAGAGCGCAACCGAGGGAGGAAGATTCCAGAACCATTTCTCAAATCTAATGTTCTAACTCACTCCAAGACTGCCTTTTCTATTTTTTACTTGTATTTTTGGCTCATTATTTTAGATTCATGGGTCTATTTTGGTTTCCCAAAAGCAGTATTTCAGCTATAGAGCATCCATCACCTTGAGAGTCTGAGTGGGAACAGTTCTTCATCATGTCATAGCAGAATTCTAATGTATCTGACATCCACTTTGTAGTAAGGACCAGAAATCACACATGTGCAATGTACCAAATCTGAAAGACTACAGCCCCAGCACGTGCACACATACACACACACACACAAACACACACACACAGAGTTTGTTCTTCCTTCACCAGATAACATATCCTATGACATATGTGTCTCAATAGGATACATCAACTGTTTTATTTCTTTTTATAGCTATTTTTCTTTTTGTCATTTAAATCCATTTTTGTAATTATGAGTGTTCTCATCGAACAAGCAGCATTTCACATTTATTTTTAGAAACAGCAATAACAGGAAACTTTTCTACTCTCTTCACTACCTTTAAAATCAAGAGCGCTGCCAGCTGCAGGCTTCCACGCAGAGGGCTCGGCCACTGCGAAGGTGTGAAGCAAGGCAAGCGACTTAGCCTCTCTGGGCCTCAGTTTCCTCATCTAAGAGCAGGAGCAATGTTGTGCGCTCCTAAGAGTGCAGAGGAACGTCAGGAGATGAAATGGAGGAAGCTGTGCACAGCAAGCAGAAGGTGGCTAGTGCAGTTCCTTCCTTCCTTCTTTCCTCTGATTTTGCTGAGGTCCCTGTAGGATACACAAAATAAAGCCAAATGGCATCACACATCTTGTGGATTAAAAATGTGATTCTTAAAGGCACAGTGTATTTTACTCTCTAAAATAATCATTGTACATCCAAGAATAGTTCTGTTTACGACTGTGTTTTTATCCATCTGGGTTCACTCAACCCTCAATGCAACAGTCACATTAGCTTTAAATTTTATTTCCCCAAAGAAGTTTTCCCCAGGCACTTCACCTCACAAACCTCTCCTCCTTGCATAATACCCCAAAGAATTCGTTAAATAAAACCTTACATCTGTGTGTGTGTGTTTGTGTGTGTGTGTGTGTGTGTGTGACTTTTCTTAGTCAAAAGATATACCCCTAAAGCAAGGACTGTCACCAATGTTCATTTCTCTCACATAGTCCATCACAGCACCTTGCATTCAAGTAGATCTTGGATGTATGTTTATTGGTTAAAGGTGACTGATGGGTTGATCAGTTGGTAGATAGATAGACAGACAGAGATTTCTCTCCTTTGTCATAACTACGCACCAGGCAGGCATAACCTACAACCCACACCCCAGAGCAGCATTTACTCAAGGAATCCAGTCACCCCTTCCCCAACAGCCCCTTACATGGCACCACTTGTAATAATTGAGGAGAAATTATGGTGAATCTGTGATATGATCTGAGATCTACTCTAATGAATTAATCCACTATCCCTGTAGCTAAGCAAGGAGCAGTGTTTCCTCTTCACTTAAAACAGAAACATTTGTCCAGCTTAGCAAATGTCAGCCCACCAGTGTGAAGTACAAAATACTGAGTGTGGTTTCCATGAAGCAAAGTCACTGGGCCAACAGCAGATACATCTGCTGGCATCAAGTGCAGCCCATTATGTCAGCAGCCGCAGCGCAGAGACGAACAGCACACAAAGCCCAGGCCTTGGGAGCTGCTCACAAGGCCTATCTATTGTTTCTGGCAGACAGTGCTCGAGATAAAGTATCCCAGAGAGTCAATGTGAGGCAGACGGAAAATGCACAGGCCGAGCCAGAGCGGAAACCAGGCCACACAATGGTAACTACCGAAGAAGCAGCTGGTCCTGGTGGCACCAGACTGTGTCTTTCAGCCCATGTCATCAACACGTCCACGTAGTGAACACGTTCTGAAGAAGTGCCTGTCAGTTTCCATTTATTTATAAATAAGTGAGTGAATAGCATCCAACTTACACATTTTTCATGGTTCTTTTTTCTCCTTTAAATGCCAAAAGCAGATGAGAAAGGACACCACACTGCAAAGTGATAACACTAGGAGAATGTGGCCCGTCCTGGAAGAACAGCTGATGACCGATGGATGATACTGTTGAGTCAAGGGTATGAGGCAGTTGCAGGCTATTGTTGGAACAAAAGGAGGTCGAGGTTTATTCTCCTTTCCTGCTGGGACACCAAAGGTCGGCCACAACTTTTCTTCAAAAGGAGGAAGAAGAAGAATGCATTCCTCCACCAAGGCTACCCAGGGCAGCAAGTGCAATCCCAGCGCTCCCTGGCTACACTATCTCAGTTTGTGGACAAATACTTCTGCCCTTTTCAAATGAGCTGGCAAACTTCTCGTGCTGAGCAGCCACTTCGCAAAAGTTCTTTTGATGGCAGATTAGCCATAGTCATCTCATTTTATCCATCTCCTCTTGGGAATGTCAAAATGGAAAATGATCCACTATTTTCTTTTATGGAGCTTTGTAGAGTCAAGTGATCACTGCCTAAGTTCCCTATCAGAAGAATAAAAATGATCTTCCTTCCTGACCAGTTCCTTCTATACAAAACAAAAAGTAAGACCAAATGAATTGAATCCACTCCATCATGGATCAATTGGTGAGGTGGAAACAAATACAAAGACATAGGAGATTAAATTACTATACAGTCTTGAAAAGCAGTGGTGGCACTTTCTAGACCTAATTTAGAGGGTTTGCAAAGAAACCATAGCAGTACAACAAATGACTTGTCAAGGCTTTGGGTTTAAATCTCAGTTGGCATTTACTGGCCAAGTGTGGTAGACTGATTGCATCAATTCCCTAATTCTTTGCTTCTTACGTCTTAATTCTGACTCCAGTTCCAGTCATGTGACTTTCTTCAGCCAATAGACTATTAGTACATATGCTGCAGGAGACGAGTTAAAGCAGTGAGTGTTTCAGGGCCGGGGATTTAGCTCAAGTGGAACCCCCTACCTTGGAAGTACAAGGGCCCTAGTTTGATCCCCAGTACCGCTAAAAACAAACAAACAAAAAGAAATAGGTGTTTCAATTTGTGCCCTTTTCCCCAACCAAAGCTAAAAGAAGTGTCTGAGATAGCCTACTGGAGCATGGCTGAGCCTCCTACTTCCAGCCAAGACAATCCTAGTCTTCTGATTCACTCCTAGGCATGAGTAAGCCTTGCTCAGGCCGGAAGGGCTGCCCAGCATAGTTCGTCCTACGTCACCGACCTACAGACAGGTGAGCTAAATTAACAGTTATGTATTAAAGTACCATGTTTTGCCATTATTTCTTATGAGGCATTATTTGATAAAAGATAACTGATACACTGCATGATCCTGGGGAAATCACCTTATCCTCACAAGCTTTCATTTTCTTCAGGTTTTTGTAAGTGAAATAAGACTACAATTATTTCTTCATAGAGTGGTTTTCACGATTAAATTTATTAAGTTTGACAAGATATGTATATTTTTTCTTTTTGTTTGCAGCATACAACTGACATGTGATCACTGTGCATTCCTCTGTGCCTCACGTTCTGCCTTTAGACATCTCTCTCTCTCTGGGAGAAATATCTTCTTCATGTTCACCCTCTTGGTCTTCATTCTCTGCAGATGTTCCATGAGCCACATTGTGCCTCATTTCATTCACAGTGGGCTAATGAGTACTTTGCCAAACATTTAAACAGAGTCTCCTGTAATGCACAGACAAGTCCTAACATTTCCCCTTTAGTTTAAGGGCTCCATTCGCTGCAGATCACAGTTCTACAGGAAAACCCAAAATTGTACCACTAACTTCTCAGTTCCTTAAAGCTGTTTCTGAGGATAAAACCTGTAGCTTTAATGGCACAGTAGTCAAGCAGTAGAATCTTTAACCAACATGTGAGTCCCCTCTCCCTGACAAAGGCCAAGTCTGGGCTGCACGATCTATCCTGTCTCCGAATGTGACCTGATGGGTCGTTAACTTGATTGTCTTGAGAGCTGACCAAAGGGGTCATAAAAGACACTTTTGGCTTTCTCTAGGTGGGCCATGATGCATGCCTTTGGGGTCTACATTTGATTCTTCACTCCTTCTTCCCTAGTTTAGAGGAGTTTGCTCACTCTGAAATTTGAGCATTAAGTTGCAGTTAAAGTCGGTTTATATACAGTTGGGGAAAGGAAATTGAAAAGAACCTTTTAGGGCAAGACATAGCCAGAAGGAGAAGCTACTTAGGATGGAGTTAACAGCACAAACACTTTTGATATATTGAGCAGCACAAACACTTGCAGTACACTTTGATACATTAGGCAGGAACACCACCCACAAATGGCTACATTTCAGAAACAGAACTTTCTATGGAAAAACAAAAACACCAGGAGCAAAAGCTAATGCTTGCCCTGTTGGGCATTATTGCTCTGTCAAAATAGCTTCTAAACCTTCAACCTAAAATCCATTCCTCCTGCGTATCCACTTTATGAACCTAATCCCCCTTTCAAAACCCTAGTCAAGTGGGAAAATGGATTAGCATTTCCAGAACACTTCAGATCCACTCATTCCTCTCTGTCTCCTCTGCCCCTTCTCATATTCCCTCTCATAACACCATCTCCTTGTCTTCATTTCTTTTCTGAAACTCTTGAATTAATATTTGAAGTTAATTTACTTGCATTTTTTATTATATGAAGTTCACATTCTATAGATTGTAAATTACTATGATCCAAGGGCTACGCTTACTTTTAGTCATTATGGATGAAGTTCTTGATAAAATATATAGCAAATAGTATGCATCCCATAATACTAATCAATTAGTGAGCCACTCCCTTATATTTGCAAAGTTTTATCCTAAAGTCACTTACAGCAGTTAACACCTAACATGGCGATAGCAGCAGGTGGTTCTCATGTCAATCTGCCCACAGATTGTGATCTTGACGACCCAGGGCTTGGAGCCAGGGGCTGGTAGGAACTCACATGAGTGGAGACGAGCTACAAAAGTAAAGGTTTCTGAAGATCTGAAGTTACCAAGGATAGAGGTGAGCGTTCCACAAGAAGGCTTTGAGAAGTTATACAGGATTCCAAGCTAGTCGTCTGAATAAAAAGGAAAAACGTCAGTAGATCAAGCTGTACAGAAATCTGCAAGCTGTCGTCATGACTTAAAAGTAGTAGGGGGAGATGTAGTGGAACAACAGTTTAGCTGACATGTGTTGCACATTTATTATATGCCAGAAACTTTTTATAAAAGTATTAAAATCTTTTAAAAGTAATGAAAGTTGAAGCCAGAAAAAAATAAGGATTCAAAATGTAGAAAACTTTGAAAATTCTTCAGGAATTGTCAAAAATTATAAACAAACGCATTCTATGTATCTAAACTTCAAAGCTGGGCTGCAAGAATAGTAAGCTGCTGGTATCAGGCAAAAAAAATCAAGAAGTGGATAAGGGTATAGAGACTGGATGTGTCATCTCTGAAGATAGGGACGGGAATTTCCAAAGGTCCACAAGCTACATTTCCTGAAAAGATGGAATGAAAAATAAGGGACTTTAGAATTAGCCTATAAACTTGTACACAAGCGGTTCAGTGGAGAAGCAGGAAGTGGCAGCAATGAAAGACTCTGAAATACCTAAACAAGTTGGAAGTTTAAGTCCGAGGATTTAGGTCAGTGGCACTGTGCCCGCTTTGCAAATGCAAGGTCCTGAGTTCAATCTCCGGTACCAAAAAAAAAAAATTACCATAGTTTAACTTATTAGATGATTCAGTACAATTATCTATCTTTTATGTCTATAATAAATGAAAAATCAGGCAAAAGCATAAGACAGGTTAAGGACTGAAATATTGTCTTTATTGATTGATAAAGTTGAAACTGGGAAAAACCACTTACCTGAATATGAAAGTCTAGTGATTTTTTTCACACTGATACTCAGGGTCACGCAGACGGCTGGCCCTCCTGTGCTGAGACTCACCGAGCCTCTTATGGAAAGGCAGAATCACATGTCCTAGTACAGGCATCCAGCTCCCAAAGAGAAAGAGAACAAAGCATTCCCTCTCTCTTCGGCCTGCCTAACCACAGCAAGTCACCAACTCGTCTTGGTGCAGTTAATGAGCAAGTAAAGTGGGCAGCTTGCTACACCAAGGGGACTCACACAAGATGTGCTCCTAACAATTTATTTCAAGAATCAACAAATGACTGCCCAGAGGCCTAATTGACTACTGTTTGGTTTTATGCAGCTCTCAAGACAAGAATGGTTTTTATATTTTTAACTATAGGAAAAAGTCAAAAGATGGAATATTTATGACATTCTAATTTAACATAAATAGTTACACTTGGAGATGGAACATCTGTTTATTTTGTGTTCTCTCTGGCTGTTTTCTTGGTACACCACAAGGTTAAACAGTTAGGATAGAGACTTTAGGAATAGTAAAGAGAAAAATATCTGCTAGCTGACCCTCTAAAGAAATGTCAGCTGACTAATCATACTGTTGAATTCTATGTAGTGGAAGTTAATGCGCTGTGTGTGTCAGTTCTGTCCTTCAAACATGCTATGGAAAGTAGCAGTTCATGAAGAGAAAGGTTTATTTTGGCTCCTAGTTATAGGGGTGTCAGTCCATGGCTGCTTGGCCTGATCACTTTGGGCCTGTGGCGGGGTGCAGCATCATGGCAGGAGCACATAGTAGAGGAGGAATGTCCATCTCATGACCTCTGAGAAGCAAAAGGAGAAGCAGCAGCCAAGGTTCCAAGGTTCCACTCAAGGACACACACTCAATGATGTAACTTTGTTCCACAGGACCCCACCCCTTCTCAAGAGCACCAAGGGATGATCACCAAGAATTTAACACAAGACGCTTTGAGGGTCTTTTCAAGCCCAAACTGTATTATCTCACCACAAGGCGAAGGAAAGCAAAGTGCAGAGCACGAGATACTGGTAGGACCATCTATTAAACATACATACATAGCTACATAGAAAGGTATTTACCATGTTTACTCAGAAATATTCACCAAACTTAGTAATAATGACTAAATGAATGGAAAGGAATGAGGAAAAGATAAGAAGGATTGACATTTGTATACTTCAAATTACTTAAGATTGTTCTGAGTTATTATTACTGTTGGATACCCAAAAAATAAATAATACATGAACCCAGAAATGGCTTATGTTGCAAATAAGGTCAAATGAAAGTGAACTTGAAAATTATTTGCTTGCAATAATCACAAGATGTCAGGATATACAAGCATCCATTTGATCTAAGAGCTCATTTTGTACTTGAATATTTTCTACCACCAGTCTAACTCGTTTGAATACCTCCAGTAACAGAAAAGTCACTGATATCTATAGCAGCCCACTTAATCTCTGGATAACTCTGGTAATAATAAAACACTTTCTGATATTACATTGAAATTTGCTCAATAGATCTTTTACTTACTAATTCTAATTCTCTATTGTGGACTGATAAAACAAGCAATCCTTTCTCTATGTAGTGAGTCTTCTTTTCTCCAAACTGACCATTCCTATTCTTCAACTATCAATGGTGTTATGTTAAAAGAATGAAAGGAAGTAAAGCAAAAAGTCAGAGAGTTATGAAGTAGACTGGATAAGTTTAAAAATAACAGGAATAAAGTTTATTAGATAAGTGAAGATTTTATCTTGAGAAATAGAGCCCACTCAAAAGAAAACATATTTTAAATAAAAGGGATAAATGATATAGTCTACAACAAGAAATAACATCAGTAGCAATGTTGAGAAAGAATGGAGTATGACAGAGGACCCAGGCAGAGGGAAGACAAGCCAAATAAAAGTATGAGAAAACAGAGATTTGAGCAGAAAATAAGTAAACTAAACTGAAACAAAGCTTCCCGAAAAAACAGGCGAACAGATCATCTTCAACCAAAAACAGAGGTCACTAACGTTTGAAGAACATACTGAAAGGAGGAGTAGGGAAAAAATGTGGAAAAATGCATTGTTGAGTTGGAAACTCGTATTGGAGATATCACAGTGACAGCAGAGGAAACAGAAGACAAAGCGACGGGGCTTAAGCCTGAGCTTTGGTGAGGCCTTGGGGTGGGGGGTGGACAGAGATGAAGGTTCACTAAGTTTTTCCAACAGTAGATAACAACTCAGTGTTTCCTCAACACCCCTCCCCCCTCCACTTCTCTCCCCCAAATGCACGTCAGAGTGACTTCATGGTGGATTGCTGGTGGGAGACCTCAGGGGCTTCCTTTCAGGGAATCCAGCAGTGTCATTTTGTCCCCAACTCCAAGGGTACGTGTACCTTTGTGTTTACAGATTCATAAGCATATATGCCAATGGAAACATTGTGCTCTGTGTGCTTATTAATGAATCTTTATACCTTTCAAAACTGTCCAAGCCACTATAAAGCCCAGTATTCAACAATGTGAGCTGCTTGACCTAGTCAGGTTTTGCATTTCCTATAGCATCTTAGTGGATTACTGTGAAATGATTCATAGGCACAGAAATTCTATTTGTTTTCCCTCCCACCCTGGACTATAATTTTTGATATGTATTTATCAAAAGCTAAGGCTTCTCTGCCAGCCTGCTCTGGAGGTGCACATAAGACCAGGTAGGAAACCCTGATGTTTAAAGAGCTAGGACACAGAAGTTCCCATCATGCTCAGCAATCATCCTGTCCCTTACTGATTGACTCTTGGTCTAC
The DNA here is from genome assembly GCA_004026965.1 of Petromus typicus. NCBI lineage: Eukaryota > Metazoa > Chordata > Mammalia > Rodentia > Petromuridae > Petromus > Petromus typicus. The sequence continues at coordinate 21,123 of PVIR01018572.1, read as the reverse complement.
TTCCTGCCCTCATGATTGCACTTCTAGTACTTGTGCAAGTTCTCACCTCTCTCTCTACCTCACTTATTCTCTGACCATCTCTTCCTGTGTTTATACACCCAGTGGCACACCTGGAAGATCCTGGCTGCCTGGATCCTTCAGAGAATGTATAAAAAGAAAAAGGCACAGGTCCAGTTCAAGACTCTGAGAGATTCCGTGAAGTTAATGGTGCTCAGCCCACCACGGGAGCTGTAATCACATCATCCAGCCAACAAACAAACCAGGCACACTCGTCAAGTCTCCTGTACCTTTTCCATCATGCAGCACAGGAATTCTTTATATGTTCTCTTGTTTCTTCCTCCCTAATAATGCCCTTAGCAGATTTGACATTTACATCAACATCTTGCAACTTGGGTCCAAGAGTGATTAAGGCAAAATAAGTAAATAAAAGGGTTACACACTTTCTTTTTCCCACCTTTCAGATTCACTTAGATCACTGATTGGTACCCAGAAAATATCACCAGCTAAAGAAGAAGGGGCCACAGAAAAAATGATGGTGGACTAAGAGAGAGTTTGATATATGGGAAGAATGCTGGATTCTAGCCTTGAATGAGAAGAGCTGAAAGAATAACTTCATATATATATGAAAGAATAGCTTCAAAAGTACTCTGCCTTCAAACATGGTGGTCAGCACTTTTTACCCTAATTTCTCTGAATACAGCCTTTCAAATACACTAACTCTTTTCTATTTTATTGAAAAGGTCGTCTGACAAAAATTTCCCAAGTTTTCTTTTAGCAGCATTATATGATAAATTAAGGACAAATTCTTTGGATTCAAGTACACCTGAATTAAATCTAAGAATTCTCTGTCACTTATGAGCTGCTAAGGAAATTCTTTCATCTTTCCAAGCAAGTTCCCTCACTGAAGAGAAAAAAAAGTAAAAATAATGCCAATCTTGCAAAATTGGTACAAAATGTATCTAGTTTGTGAACATAAAAACTCTAGTCTTTACTTGAGATAAAGTTAAAATGCTCCCTAAAAGACCAAATTCTTGATCTGTATTTAATGACGTGGTCACATTACGTGTCAATATAATTTCTTCATTTTCTTTGCTAGCAATACAGAAATGAATAAGAAAATCAGCATGGAAGCAAGACAGAGTTCTGAGTGGAAGCTAATAAAGATCTCCTAGTTAAAACGAGTCTGACCTCCTAACTAGGCCTCTGCTTACAAATTTCGCCCAAGACCCACGTCAGTAGTCGCCACCACAGACTAGGTGCATCCCTGCAGATGTGCACACCAATCAATAGGGGGACAAGGAGAGATATTAGAGCTACAATATCCATTTATCTCCAACAGAAAAGAGAGAGGAAGCTTTTCTGATGTGGCACTCTGCATGTCAGTGGTCACACCCATGTAGAATACAGAGGGTTCCTGAATTAGAATGGGGTGAGTTCTACACCCCAGAGGAGTGAACAGTGGTCCCTTTGCAATGTTTAATTTCATTAATTGTGGCACGTGATTGGTCACGGGATTGTGTGGAATTGTCTTCCAATTGCAATTTATTGAAAAATCACAAAACAGATGACAAACATAAAAAGACTCCCTGAAGAAATCATAAGCCAGAGACAGTAGAATGTATCAGCCCATGTGAAGAGCTTCCTTGCTTAGTATAATTGTTTTGTTGTGTTTAATTCCCAAGATGATTACATCAGAATTAGATCTGCCAAGACACTGGTCCATCCAACTCCAGAGGATGATCTGGAATTGGGACTTTCACATACATCTACATTTCCAAAATTTTTTATTTATCTTTTTCTTTTCATTTCCTTTTTTTTTTTCTTCTGACAAGGTCCTTCTAAGTCATTAAGTTGCCCCAACTGGACTTCAACTTGTAAATTTTCTATTTCAGCCTCCTTTAGAATTAAAGGTATGAGTCACAATGCCAAGCTTGGGATGGAATTTCAACCCACAGAACCTGCACAAATATCTATCTTTAAGGCTCTCCATTAGCAGATGAATATGGCCTGGGTTTCCCATGTGCATGTCAAGTTCTTCCTGATCTGCCTCTTATCTGTCTAGATACTGGCAGGAAGTAGAGTGACATAGGTAAGTTGAAAAGAGGTTCATAGGATAACAAAACTACAGCTGTAGATAAACAAGTATAATGGATAGTGACATGGAAAGATAGGAGGTTTCACTGCCTACCTCCCAGACCTACAGTGTTAAGGGCTGGTCCTTGCAGGGAAGTTCCTAAAGGGAAGGCTGGCTGAGCTCTCTAATGGATGTTCCTCTCCTTTTGTTTGTGCCGTATTGGCTGAACTCAACAGAGACAGATGTCAGTGTTTTTCACACAGGTCAGCCTTCCATGACACAGGACTGGATGGAGAAGAGCAGGAACTCGGCCTGGAGATACCAATGGAAGATATTCAAACCAGTCTCTTCCCAAAATGTTTATTCTTCTCTGACGTTCTTACTTTTTCAGTCAGCACTCTTCACTGAGTACAGTAGCAGAAACTGATCTGGACAGTGGGATACAAAGGAGCGAGGGAGTCGGCTTCCCTGCCCTCATGCCTCATCTACCTTCCAGCGAAATGGGTAAGTAATAAATATGGAGACAGGAAAAGGTGTTATCAGTCACAAGCCTTCTCGGTGATGTATGCTCTGCTGGGAAAACAGAGGACCCGCTTCAGGGGAGATGGCCATGGATAACCTTGCTAAGGGCATAACATCTGAAGAGGGAGAAGGAGGCAACCATGAAATAGATGAAAAAGAATATTCTAGAAATAGAAGCAGTAAGAACAGCAGCTAAGCAGTGGAATCATGCCTGTACAGCCCAGGGGCCAACATAGCCGGTGTAGCAGAGTCTCTGAAACAAGAGATGGGCCTGGGAAGGTAGGCAGGCAGCACCACACACAGGGCTCTGCCCACTCCCCGGCTGCTGGAGTGTAGAGGTCGGGCAATGATGTGTCCTTGAGCCTTCAGAACTCTTCACACTGCCAAATGTGGCCAGTCCGTGGGGTGTGGCTCTGTGTCTTTGCTCATGTGGCTCCTCTCGAAACTCAGCCTACTCTTCTGTCTGACAAACAGTTACTCATTCTTCATGACCCAGTTCAGCTGTTACTTCTGTGTGAAGCTTTCCTAGGTCTCTGTAAGCTTACTCACTTCCTCTTCGGTGCCGTTCTAGCATTTCGTATGTCTCTCATTGCTTTGTCACTATTTTCTTACTGATTGTCTCCCTCTTGAGATAGCAAACTCTTTGAAGGGAAGAACTGTTTTACATGCCTTCCCATCCCCACCATGCTCCACCCCTACGCTCAAGCCCTTTACTATGCAAGACAGTGTCATGTTCATCTTTGTGTCTTCATCCTACCCTTCCCTCACTCCTGCTTCACCTAGTCCAGGGTGTGTCACATTAGCAATATGCAAGAATGCACAGCAAATGATTAAAGCTGCACAAAGTAGACTGACACCGACTCTGGTCTTGGATGATAAGAAAAGCCTCCCCAGAGAAGGCAGTTGGTGATCCATGACAGTCTCAGGACTCTGAACAAGGAAGACAGCTACTAGAATCTACTTCAGCTAAAATTTGATGTTTAGCTGGAGTTTAGAGGATGCTCTCGTCCATATCAGGATAATAACAGGTAACATTTGTTAAGTTCCAGTGCTGTCAGACTACTTCAACAGCTACCATAATCATTTATTTAATATCAGAATGATATTCGAAGCTGTTTATGATCAAAGCCCTCTGTAATTTTCAGATGCAGTTGTGCCATCTCTTCAAGACAAATGACAGACTGTATAGATTCATTGGCACTCTTACTTTCCATATGTGCTTTCTGGTTACTGATAATCAGTAGTATATTTTGTGACAAAATACCTTAGAAAAACATCTTAAAGTAAGAAAGATTCAGTTTTAGTTCATGAGGTTTCATCCCAAATTCAGCTGACACCATACTTAGTCCCTGAGATGAGGCAGAATATCATGAGAATGTTGAGTGTGGAGGAGGAAACTGCTCATCTCATGGCAGAAAGGCAGACAGGAAGAAAGCCTGAGCCGAGGAGGAAAGGAACGGAGAAACCTACAGTTCCCAAGGTCATAGCCCTGCCACCTGTTCTCTTCAACTAGGCACCACCTCCTGTATTCCTACCACTTCCCAATAATACCATCAGAGTGTGATCTATCAATAGATGCTCAAGTTGAAGCCTCATGATCCAAATACCTTCCCCAAACTGTTTAGCTAAAAACTATGCCATCAGCAGAATATATAGTCCTTTAAACAAATCAACCTACATAAGGAGTGGGATGAGCAATGGATCTTGACCAAGAAGAACTAAATTCACTCCTCAAACTAGCCGATCTGCTAAAGACCCAGACCAGCCCTTCAGCCTTCAGAGCAATGGCTTTGTCATCTGGAAGAGAAAAAGTGGAATGAGAAATACTCTATGATTATCTGTAGCTCTAAACCTCAGTGAAACTAAGGAATTCCTATCACATCCATGCAAAACTAGCACTGCTTATATTCAAGTGTTGAACAACTTTTGTGCTTTGTTAGGATCTACATATGATTTAAAGTCCAAAAGAACAAGATATGAAGATTTATCACTTATTAAAGGCCATGCACAATATTAATTCTGAGAAAGAGAAACACAGTTCAGAACAACCTGATCCCTGCAGGTAGTCTTACTCTCTCTGACCCACAGCCAGAGAATATTAAAATGCAAGATGACAACACAGATCTTCCTCACAGTGAGACAGACTAGAACCCTTTCTTACCAGGTATGTTCTACAGCAGCAGCCACCACAGTGGGTCTTCCTGAGGATGGTGCCGCCAATGGCTTCATCTGAGCTGTCACTGGTGTATGGACAAAGGTGTGTTTCTCATTAAACTATCTGGAGAGTTGCAACAATGGGAACAGAACATTACTAGCAATATGAGAAGGTAATAAATCAGATCTTCTTGGCATGAGAGGTGAGGCAGATAAGGAAACAAGAAGTTTGCCCATCACATGGCAAGTGTGGCTTGGAGAATGGAGCATTGTGCAGGGAGTTGACCCAGACAGGTAACTACTTGTGTGGTTCTGGGCAAGTCATCATCTCTCTTGTTTACACAATGAAGAGAGTGCTCTCCATCATCAGTTATTTCCCAACTGAGTCTTTAGAAAAGTATGAATAGACTAGGTGGGAGTAAAGTCCAAGTGAGGCATCTCAGGGAAAGGCCAAATGGACAGAAGGAGAGAAAAGCAAAGTAGGACAAACTCCTGACTCTCTATACCTTCTCCTATATAGTCTGCTGCTTCTAGGGAGTTTGTGTTGGAGCCAACTAAGGAGTCTATTTCATTTTTTTAAAAAAACCATGCCATTATAAATATAAAGAATTTGGGTTCACATCAATTAGATGATCTCCAATATCTCCTCCCAACTCTCTGTGTCCATAAAAATATTAACAAATAATCATACACTTGTTGTTTCAGTACATACTCTCAGAAAATATTGCAGGGTATATTTAAAGCAGTTTGGTTTACCTTACTGGAACACTTTTTCCTTTTGTCTAGCCATATATTCTTCAGCTCTTTGATAAAATGGTCTAAATAATAACATCATTAGTGGTCTACTCTTTACTAAAAACAAAATGAGTTTGACTTTCCCCAGGATTTCCCCAAGTCATTCTCCAGCACCCACTCCTTTATGATAATGATTTTTGTCATCATTCATGGAGTAGTCTTGACAGAGTCTTTGAAAATTCATCACTAATATCATACAAAGACTTTTTGTTCTACCACTTGGGCAGAGGTGTCAGCACCTTCCTCACTATTTAACAAAAATGCTGACATGAATCCTTCTCCATTGTAGGTGGGCTTGTAGACTTGTACAACCCCCGTGAAGATAAGTTTAGAGAGTCCTCAAAAAACTACAATTAGAGGTGCCATTTGACCCTGATATATATATATATACATACATGCAAAAGAATTAAAAGATTCATATCACAGCTACATGTGTGCACCCATGTTTATAGCAGCTCAGTTTCCGACAGCTAAATCTTGGAAACAACCAAAATGTCCATCAACTGGAGACAGGATAAAAAAGTTGTGGTTCTTTTACAGAATGAAGTATTACTCTGCTATAAAAAATGATAAGAATGATCATTTATATCCAAATGGACGTATCTTCAGGACAGCCTCATAAGCGGAATAAATAGGTCACAGATGTGTAAATATCATATCTTTTCTCTAGTATGAGAAAATAAAGATGTAAATGAGTTCTAGAATGTATGTTATATATTATGATATAGAAAATATTCAAAGGTAAATGGGGTGAAAGGGTAAATAATGAGGGAAAAATAATGAGATTATAATAAAAAAGAAGGGAAACAAAGCTTATGTGCATGGGGGTGGGGGTGATAGGGTGGATAGGGAAATGGGAAAAAATGAGAATTAAATCATGTCATATATTGGTACAAATTCTCATTGTTCAATGCAATCAGGATGTGTATACATAATGTATCAACAAAGATTTCAGAAAAAAAAAAGAATCCAAAGTATTGCCCAGGCTCTCAGTGCTCTACAAGGTCACCAAGATCTTCTTTAGTATAAGAAGTAAAAGATTTTCATTTTCTAGGAAAATCTCAAAGACAGTTGCCGGGATGATAGAATCTTACCAAGCTGAGATGGGCAAACAAAAAGCAAGTGGTCTTTGTGCATATAATAAAGTCGAAGAAATCGAGAATAACCAACTATATCACCTAAAACAGCCAAATGATCTAACTGGTCCTATAGCATTTACCCAAGATTAAATAAGCTGTTTTTCTATGTCTAGTGGGTCTTAGGGCAAAAATACATGGCTCTCTTCAATGGCTTTATTAGCCATCTTTGGTTTAAATCATGGTCAAGAGAATAAAGAAGGGCAGCACTGGATTGTAGCTCTTGGAATCTGGTCCAGGTTTTAAACACAGAGACAATTTCTTCAAAATTTAATTTCTGTTGTTTTGCAGTGTGTGAAATGATATGTCCAGTGCTACATATGTTGAGGCACTTATCCAACTAATGGCACCCAATCTACACCTTAAAGATGCAAAGGTCCAGCAAACACTCGCTTACTGATACACTTTGGTCCTGCATTTATGATGCACGTGGAAAACTGATGTCAACTATCTTTTCACCAAAGCCATATGCAATCTGTATATAATTCCCTGAACAGCTGCAAAACACTCATTAGGGTTGACAGTTGAGATGAAGCCTATTTCCCACTCTGAGTGTACTTTTGGTATTCGTGGACTTAACACATAATTTCAACCCTTCAGTAACACCCTTCAAGATCATGACAACAGTGTAACTAGGTTTAGTCACATAGCTGAGTCACTTGTAATGAAAATATCTCTCGGCTGCTAAGCAAGACTAACTCCTTCTGATGCTAGATCGCATCACAGTTTGGGGATTTTCTTTCTGTTTTTGTAGATATTTTATGAATAAAAATATAGACTTACATTATTCACTACGCAGATTAGGACTTACAGAGTTTTTTTAAAAATGCTCTTTACCAACTCTTTTATAAAGTACTTTGTTATTTAAAATCGCTCTCTAAATTCTCCTATTAATTTCTGTGAAACCCACCTCCCCAGTCCTGAATCCATTTGTCTTCCAATGTTACCATCTCGGTCATTGACAACGTGACACAACATTCACGAAGTTGTTCACAGCAGAAACCCAGAAGACAAGCTTGAAGGGCCCTGAGTACTCCAATCATGAGAAAAAACTTTTAAATTCCATCTTAGAAAATATTTCACACTCTTTCCATTAATCTTTTATTTTCCTGGCCAAAATCTTGGTCCAGAACTTTGTTATCTCATCCATAGACCATTGATCCTCACTCTTACTTCCCATATGTGCCTCTTCTTCTGTCCTTTTCCCACTCTATTCTCTGGTTTGTACCCACTGAAACCACTCTCAAAAGTGAATCTGAAATTAACCAGCAACAAATGCTGATGAGGCAGCTGGGAGGAAGAAACTCTTCTCCACTGTTGGTGGGAATGTAGACTGGTGCAACCACTGTAGAGATCAGTGTGGAGATTCCTATAAAACTAGGGTTAGAGGTCCCATTTGACCCTTCCATTCTGCTGCTAAGTATATACATACATGAAAGAATGAAAAGTTCGTATTATAGCAACATCTGTGCACCCATGTTCATTGCACTTCAGTTTATGATAGCCAAATCTTGGAAACAACCTAAATGCCCATCAACTGGACACTGGATAAAAAAGATGTGGGTTTTTTTTAAATATAATATTACCCTGCCATAAAGAATGATAAGTTTGAGTCATTTATGCTCAAATAGACATACCTTGAGGATACATTCATAAATTAAATAAATAGGTCACAGATGGGCAAATACCATATCTTTTCTCTGGTATGAGAATCTGAAGATATAAGTGAGTTGTAGAATGTATGATATATATTATGAAATAGAAAATATTCAAAGAGAAAAGGTTAAACTGGAATGAGGGAGAATAACCAGGCTGTAGTAGAAAGAAAAACTGTGATGTCAAAAAAAGGAAACAAAGCTTATGTATATCGAGGGTGGGTGTTGTAGGATGAGTAGAGGAGTGGGAAAAATGAGAATTAAGTTTGGTTGGGGATTTAGCTCAGTGGTTCCGGAGCCTGTCTTGCAAGTGCAAGGACCCGGGTTCAATCCCTGGAAACCACATAGAATACTGGGAGTGGAGACTCACACCCAGCAGCAACCAGTACCACATACCACAGTGCAGGGCATAGTGGCCCACGCCTGTCATCCCAGCACTCGGGAGGCAGAGGCAGGAGGATTGCTATGATGTGAGGTTGAGGCTGAGCTCAGGGCCAGCCTGAACTACAAAGCAACACCCTATCTCAAAAAACCTAAAAAAAAAAAAATGAGAATTAAGTCGTGTCCTATACTGGTACAAATTCTCAAAGTTGAGTGTGATTGTGATGTGTATATAAAATGTATCAATAAAGAATTCAGTTGTGTTTTTAAAAAGTGTATCTGACCACACCACACCTGCTCCTTTTCCACAATATTACACACATATTCAGGTTCACTGAAATGCTTTTGTTGTTTCATTATTCACTGAAAAACTGAGTCTTTAGGCAAAAAGCTGTTACAGACCCAAAACCTGTGCGCAGACAAGTTGAGCAGCTCCACAATCCCATACGACGGCTCCATGCCTTGCCCCCTCTCAGACTTCGCGTCCTCTCTTGCATCTTCTATCTCAACCACACTGGTTTCCTTTGGGATCCCGGAATGGCCAGGCTGTCGTAGAGACACAGCCATCCGCTGTTCTAATCACTCTCCTCCTCTTCACTTCTGTCTCGATACCTGGCCGCTACCGATTGGACTTAAATGATCCTCCTCATGGCCTCCTTCTAGGACCACTCCATGCATTCCATCTGTTTTCCTCATCGCCATTTGAAATCAGTTTTGTCATCCTCAAGTTCATGTTTATGGCATAGGTTTACTTGCTGACTGCCTATCTTCCTTGACAGAGAAGGAGACTCTGTGAGGACAGAGCCTTTGCTAGTTTCTCCGGCGCTGTTGTCAGAAAACCGCTGCTTCTGACACGGTGCGTCCCTCAAATGTGTGAGGGTAAGTCAGAGGTTGCAGAGGCCAAGCACCGGTGTGCTGGCTCTTCAAGATGTGGCTGGACCCCGTTAAGGCAGTACAAAATTATAAGCAAATTTTAAGAACTGAACTCTTTGATTTCGGTTGCCCATCCTATAAAACCACGTAGTTTCCCTTTTGTAGTTGCAACAAGTCTCAGCCAGTTTGAGGTTAGGCAATTTATAAAGGAGAAATGGAAATTACTTCATGTGAGTAAACAATTTGTTAACTTTGCACAGGGATTTCTCAGCCTGAATCATTCCAATGTTTCTATGTTTGCATCATAGTCTCTCTCCTTAGAGATCCCATCCCGTAGTATATGAACTTATAAAATCCTGCGCCACACACAGGGAACTCCACAGAACAAGACCAAGCAGAATCCATGTTCACAGAGCTCACAGTTAAGGGAGAAAAGCAGACAGTAACCGAGGAATCAACCCGAATGGCTGGAAGTGGGAAGAACACAGCGCTGTGGGGCTGCATCGGTCTCCGGCACAAGCTGCCAATCCAGAGATCTGTTGGCAGCAACTTCTGAGACCACAGAGCAGAAGAAAGGAAATGGATGGGAAGCAGGAAGGAAGAGAATGGGGTGGGACTGTTTTCATTTACTGTTAATTCGTATATATTTTGTTCTGTTTTATTATTACCAGTAAAAGCTACGAGTGAAGCACATTCACTCTCCCATGTGCACAGTCATACTCTTTGGAAAAGGAACAGAGAGAGGCGATCCCGACACGCCCGTCTGCCTCCCCACAGACGGCCCTATTGTTGCCTCCCTCCCCCAGCTCCTGGTTCGGTCCAGTCAGCAACAGGAGAACAACACCTTTGCCCTTCCGTGCTGTGGAGGAGTCAAGAGTCGGGCCGCCGAGCCAGCTTAGGCTCTGCCTTGCTAGCATGGGATTGGAGCTGTCTGCAGATTCTGAGTGGATCCCGAGCACAGGGGAAGAACCCAGGCCCTGTGAGAGAGACCAACTAGAGGCCCGACTTCGTGAGGGAGAGAGGACAACCCCGAAGCTTGAGCTCCACCGAGGTGCAGTATCCGCCTCTCTGGCGTGGCTGTCACGTTTCCTATGGGAAGAGGATTGTTCGTTGTTTACAGATTCTGAGATGTCACAGCAGAGGCTTCGTGCTTGGCATCTCACGGCTGCATCCACTTGATGGAGATGAGTGACGCTTGACCAGGACACAACACAAACTTTTAACAATGGTGGCAAAGCAATGAGAGACAGACCATACAGGACAGTCCCTTAACAGTGCGACCCATTTTCATGCATTTTCAAGGATTTTAGCAAGACTTTTTTTTTTTCATTCACAGTGATGGTTGAAAATCATTTTTACTTATTAGAATCATCCCCCTAGTGTTCCCTAATAGATAAATATGTATTAGGCTACTTTCAGAGACTTAGATACATCCGATGGTAAAATAAATAAATAAAAGACAAAATATTTTAGGAATGAGAATTTTTACTTCTGAATACGTTTTACATGCAATGAATTTTTAAAATAAAGTTTTATATAACCTAACACAGTTTCACCCCACTTTAAAGCAAATGAAAATATGCAAGGATATTTATCTCTTGAGTGTAGGCTGCTATGTTATTTTGTTTTTGTTTGTTGGTTTTTTTCTAAACACTGGACAGTTCTCAAGACAAATGCCAGCTACTTCTCATATATACTAAAAGAATGACTTTCATGCAAGTGTGCATGTTAAATGTTAATAAGTACAAACAGCATAATAACTAAAGATAGTTCAAAACATCTAACTACATTGTGTCAAGTCTTGCTCTAGCCAAGTTCCCCTTAATTGCACCATCTATATTTGGGGAAAAGCAAAACTTAATTGTTTCCAAACAAAATTTCAAGCCTGAGTACATTTCCCTCCCTCGGTCAGTAGCAGTTAAATGAATTATCCTTCAAAAAGAAAGAATGAAGAGAGGAGACTTCTTCAAAAACTCATTAAATATGTGTATTTCATCAAGGCTTTAATTATAAAATTGTAATGGATGATTTCTGCTGTAACCATCACTGGAGAAATTTCAGTTTTTTACAGTACTTCTTTCATCTTTTGCCTTAACACACTTTGTACTGACAAACAGAAGACAGCAAATGCCAACTTGACGAAAAGATACTTAATCCTATAAGGCCATAAAAGCAAAGCCAAAAAGATTTCTAATACACTTCAGGCGATAGAATATGAAATTTTTTATCAGCTCATTCAGTCGCTTCTTCTAAAGCTAAAGAGCATGAATAACTTGTTTAGGATCCTAAATTAACTTTCTCTGCATTAGTAACTGTTACTTTTGATAGACTGCTCCGTGTCATTTTGTGTCATCAAATTTTAAGTTCAAAGCACATCCCTGAATGTATGGGGAACCTGAGCAAATATAAGATACAAGTCTCACTTTGAATCTGATAAAATCCTAGCCCAAAAAAGAATTTTTCCAGGAGCATATTTTGTCTCAATTGAACTCATCTCTTCCATCACTAATATACCTACAGTTCAGAGAAATTTCACAACTCAGCATGTCGAAAATTAAAGGCACAGAGAGTCCAAGTGGACAGAAGAGGAAGGACAGGAATGAGGCATGCTCAGTCACGCCATCCCCTGGAGGAAGTCTCTCAAGGGAACCTTGAAAGATAACTTCTCTACTGTGCGTCCTACAATGAAGGGCACATACTTCATATAAATCCTGACTTAGTCCTAACAACACTTGGAACTGACAAATAGAAGAGATCAGCAATTTGAATGAGTTCATGTAGGCCACAGAGCAAAGAGGTCAGTAATTAAATCAAGAAACTACAAAACATCTAGAGTTTTTAGTACTACTTTGGTTTAGATATGGCTATTCATGCATCATAGAGATACATATTTGCGTGGGGAAAAAGCTACCTCTGTATGTGTGCTGTTAGAAATACCAGTGTCTTCTCTTAATGCTAAGACCTTGAATAATTTTTTTATTCTTTCATACTGGTACTTATAGTATATAATGATTGTATTTTATTTTAATAAAATAAACAAGAAATGTTATTTTTAAGAATGAAGTTAAATGGTCACCATTAGTTCAAGTTGATTTAGTGACTAAATCCTCCTCCTATTGGTAATAAAAATAGCCATTCATTTGGGAAGAAAACATTAGGTCCATTCTTCTACCTACATTCCCTCATTTAATCCAGCCAATTTTCTTACAATAGAAATGTTATTTATTATGCCCTCTTTATAGAAGGGAAAGTTAGACAGACTTGCAGAATTTGCCCTGGTGCATGTAACTGTGGCTTTTCAAGCTCTCGTCTTGAACTACTCATCAGAGATTAAAATCCTCATCATCAGGGTAGCAGCCTTGCCCTGTTCTGGATCTCTGAGGGGACAGAGTGGGTACTTCAGGTGTGGAAGCTGTGTGGGCCTGGATACACACTGATACTCCCTCTGTAGCTGTGGTTAGTCTGCATTCCAGGCTACACAGGTAATGTCCTTTTCCAATCTGTGGCCTTAGTAACAGAAATATAAATATATATGTATGTATATGTATGTATATATATATATACACACACACATATAACGCCATTACATAAGTTTCTTTATGTAGAACAGGGGTTTTCACTAAGCTTTAGTTAACATTTTATATATAAAACATTTGGATAGTTAAAATATCTGTCAGTGTGCTATAAGTTTTGTCTAGTTTCCATATAATAAACCACAGCCCAAGATTTTAAAATTTTCCATAATTTAAATTGCTCTAAATTCTCTCAATCATGCATTTTTAAATTTCAAGCTCAAACTCAGCTTAATACATGTTTAACTTTTGTATTTCATGCAACCATATAAATTACCTAAGAGCCCAATAAGAAGATGTAGGATTCTAGTCAAACAAAAGAAAGACTTTAGATGGAGCAAATTTTTTATTATTATCCCAGAAAAAATAATTATAGAAGTTTTGATGTTTGATTCCATATGGATTTTTAAGTAAATTATTATAAGGCAATAATTAATCCTCAAATCTATGAAATTACTCATGGGACATGTGCATCAAGTTTTGACAATATATATGTAAGAGTTTTAATGTTTTTTAAAATAACCTGATGATAATAGATTCCCATATTCTGCTGGTAATATTTCTCTAGAGTGCTGTTGGAAAGGTCCCTCAAATTGTAGGGTCCGTGGTATGCTTGATTACGGACTGAGCTTCCACACGTGTAGTGTGCTTTCTTATTTGTTTTCTTTGCAAGGTATTTAGTTATCTCCTGAAGCTAACTGTTAAGTACTGGTATAAAAAAAATTGCAGCAGTAGTCACAACATTGTTCTCAAAGCAGGTGAGAAAGAAAGCTTCAGACTTTTATTTCCAAGTGAGTATTTTGTGTATAATCTAACACAACTTGTCCAGGAGCAATTTAAATGGTTTCAAAGCCTGCTTACCAGTGGACGCCCATGATCTCCCGCACAGCCTCTGTTTCATTATGCTCTTCATTTTGTTTTTGCATCCCCTGGTAGGATGCTAAGACTAGTTTCTGACCCAGTACACAAGGAGGACTGATAATCCCATCTCTGGTGTGTTAGTGTCAGGCAGGACTGGGATATATTCCAAGCCCTAACCATACAAGCACATTAAAAATAATTACACGCTGCCTTCTGCCCCGACTGGCTGGTGGTCCTATTACACCGTAGCCAGGTCCTCCCGCACCGTACAATTGAGGGAATTCTTTGCTTCTCACTGGAAGGATCTGAAAAGCTGAGTGACATTTTCTTCTTTTTTTTTCCTCTCTCACTCTCAGTCATATTCCTACATTTAGCTGAGTTCTTAATCCCTTTTGCTTCTTTAGAAGAAAAGCCGAAGCCGGCTGTCAGAGGCAAAAAAATGTTCTTTCTTGCCTTTTCATCTCCAGGCAGATGAATCAATAAAATATGAAGACAAAAGTGCTCCATCTTCTGGTCGAGGGTGAACGTTAAGCAGCAGACAGTACCTGTTGTCAAAGACAGCGTTTTATCTCTGGGACAAGACCCTGACGACAACTATTGATGAGTTCTCCAATACCATCAAGAGTAAACCATTCTTCTCTTGGTCTCCCAAGCTCAGAAGCTGGAAATAATTTTCTCCCACTTTCCCTCTTATCTTGTCTCTCAGCCCCACTGGACCACATCTGATGAGCATGCAAGATGGTGAGGGGTCGGGGAGTCCTCCCTCAGCCCCCTCGTGTCCAGCACAAGTTTCTTAATTCTCTGCTTTCTCTACCCTTTCCTCTGTAATAGATGTGTGACATTTTATATGTGTGTGTGTTTAAAATAATAGCATACATAAAATATAATATAATATATATAAGATAATAATGTTATCATGAAGACTAAACAAAACAAGATTTGTAAAATAAGCCCATTAGGAATCAAATAAATGTGAGTGGCTCCAATGCCCTCATTATAATTATTGATAGAACAATGTTTCAGTCATTTTCAGTTTAATTCCGCTGAAATCATTTGATCTTTACTATGGCTAAGATGCTAAATAAAGAAGTAGGATTTTTTCAAGGTAGATTTGTCCCTTTCCCCAAAATTAATAGTTACTCACAGTGACAAAAGCAGTATTAAATAATTTTGATACACTTGAGACAGAAAACTCTCTCAGGACGATGTTTTTATAGCTATAAAATGTTTATGAATCACTCGGCAATTCTAATAAAATGCTGGCTGGAATTCACAGTCTGAGGTGGGCTTTCTGATAAGCAGGTGATACCAATGTCCCTGACCTGAGGCCTCTCTTGCGAGTCAGCTGGTGATATTAACATGCCGTGTAACAGGACTTCTGCTTGGCTGTGTGCACCAGCATCTCTCTTCTTTTTTTTTTAGACGAAGTCTCACTTTTATAGTTCAGTCTGGTCCTGAGCTCAGCCTTGAACTCACAGCAGTCCTCCTGCTTCTGCCTCCCGAGTGCTGGGATTACAGGCGTGAGCCACCACGACCAGCACCACAATATGTGGCTCTGATTGCGGGTGGGCGTGAGTCACCACGCCCAACACAGTTGTATCTGGTTACTGGGGACTGAACCCAGGCCCTTGTACTTGCAAGGCAGGCGCTGGAACCACTGAGCTAACTCCCCAGCCCCACATATCTCTTTCAAGGCTGCGACTGATGCAGGTTCCCACAATGGGTCTGCGTGGAAGTTCCATCCGGTGTGCCTCTGAGCATGTCTGGGTGGCTCTCTGTGAACTGAGTTGCACAGCAGGGATGTTACTCTTGCTTTAAATTTTCGAGTGAAGCCAGAGGGCACGGTTCTGTGTCCCCGTAATCCGAACAGTCTAGGAGGCTGTGTCGGGGGATCACAAGCTTAAGCTCACCCTGGGCAATTTAATAACTTAACAAAAACCCATCTGAAAGTTTAAATCTACAAAGGGCAGGAGATGAAGCTCAGTATGGAAGCCCTGTCTTTAATCCGCAGTACTAGAGAAAAAAGTTACTGTATCACAGAGTAAGTAGAGTTCAAGAACACCCATAAAAGATTAGTAGAATGTTCTTCATTTCCGTTTGTGTGTGCGGCCTGCTCACCCTCTGCTTCTCAAGGCAACGATCATGGAGCATTTGAATAGAAAGCGGGCTCCTCCGAGTAGAGCACTGTGTTCCTTCTGACCTTGGAGGGTAGATTTCTCAGGAAGATTCCATATGTCTCATCAGTGGCCCCCCTGTTCCCAGGCCTCTGTTGTTGTCATTTCTGATTCTGGAATGAAATTATACAGTAACAAAAGGCAGAGGCATCCTGCCTCTGAGACCAATCCCTGGCTTTCCCAGCTGAGCCCACGGCGCATGCGTGTTCTGATGGGCTGACACCAGGGCTGAAGTGGATACGAACCTTTCCCTGGGGGAGCTTCCCATGTGAATCTAAACGTCCAGCTTGAAATGTGAGGAAGTCCAGTTGCCCAGAACTGAAAACCGCGCTTAGAAGCAGTAAGGAGGCGTGTGACTCGGTCAGACAGCCTTGGAGCGCGGCCTGTGCTCCACGCGGCTGTGTGCCAGGAAAGATCACGTCATGGCTCCCACCTGACCCACTTTCCTTGTTATCCAACTCAAGTCCAGGAATCCTCCGGGAAGCAGTCACGAAACATTCATGTCATTATATGTACAGCGATGGTGTTCACAATACAGAGAGACTTGTTCTCACCAAAATGCATCCAACGTGATCACTCTCACACCGTAGCTTTCTCGATTTAGTGTCTTCGTCTTCCAGCATCACTTCAGGATTAGCTGCAGGAGCCATTGCTTCTCTCTCCTCCTGTGCAAGTGAAATGAAATCTGAGGAGGAGAGAAAGGAGGAACCAAGGAATCAATACTTCATTTCATGAGTGAGACGTTCCCAAGAGCTCTGCTGGCAACTTTATGAGCCAGGAGAGAATTCAGTGAAGTAAAGAAGCCGGAGAAGAGGATTTGCAGCCCAAGTTTTCTAGACGTGGAATTGCATTACCAACTCTGCAAAACTTGGGAAAATCACTGAAGTTTCTAAAGCCTCATTCGCTCTCCACAAACATTCATAAAATAAAGAGAGAGACAGAGAAATACAGAAAAATAGCTTTGTATTCTTTTTTAAAGCAATTTCAATTTGCTATAGACATGTATTCTGAAAGCCAGGCCCTATTTATTCACTTAACATTAGGTCATTTGTTTTCAGCTTTTTCTATTCATATTTAAAAGTAGCCAAAACTACTGATGTCAGGGGGAAAAGACACAATTTGCCTTCTTTACAAGCAAACTTTTTTTCAGCCTTTATAAACAGATGACCATCTCCAACATAACCATGTGACAACTTGAAGCACCAAGAAGCTCCCAGGGACAGATAGGATGACTGCAGACTTAAGAACTTCTCAAACATGGCTTCAAATTGAACGCACCACTACCCTGCTGCTTAAGTGGACAACTGAAGTACTGGAAGAATCTGGCTTGTTTTGAAGTTAGAAGAGAACCAACACCTAGAGCCCCACCGGGCCCTCCTTTCAAATCCTTGGGGTCATGACATTTCTCAATGAAGGAAAGAGCAGAGGAGTTTGTGGTCTGCGGCCCCCTTGATAACTCTGACTTTCCCCGCTCACTGGGAATCCTGGGCCTTCCTTGCCTTCCGTGAAGGCACCGCTGTCCCCTCAACCAGCAAGTAAGAGACAGCTCTTTCGTGCTTTCCTCATTATCGGAGTGTCCACCACAGCAAAAGGTACGGAGAAAGTACAGTCATGGAAGACAGAGGTTAGATCTCAATGATGGCCCTTCCTTGTGCCTCCAACAGACCTTGGCCAAGTTCTTAACTTCCCTGTCCTTTCTTACCTCACATAAAAATAGGCAAAACAAAGAGGCTAGTTTGCAGGGTCAAGTCAGTATAAATTAAACACTTAGAATACTGCGTGGTATGTTGTAAATTCCACATATACCTTGAATAAAAGCTTCTAAGTTTCTGACTTCTGTGGTTCGGCAGCCTACAATAAATTTGTCAGTAATCATTTATGTAGAATCTTTCCCTTGTAGGCCTCTTGTTTACTGTCTTCCTCTCCTATGCTAATTCTTGGGAAATAGCCAAAATATTAAACCATTATAGTCTTGGTAGCACTTTCATCAAACAATTATCCCCACAAAATGCTTAGTTAGTGGTATATTCCACCTAACACTGTAAGATAGTTCAAACAACTAATACATGAAATTAAAAAGTGTCTCTTAAAAGCTAAAATTCAATATGTAAGGAGCTTCAAACTCATTCTCCTCTTCCTTCACCGTAAGCCTTCCCAGCGCACTCTCAGTGCTATGTCTGCCTTTGCGGACTGCTCTGACCCCCACCATTGACACATCTCCAGAATTTAAAGATTGACTTCCAGCCTCCCCTGTGAACTCTTGCTTCCCAGCCAAGTGCTTAGACACTTGACATGTCTAAGATAACTGGACACCAACACATATTGGAAGTGTTAGGAGAAACTATTAGCTTTCCGTGTGTTACTGAACTCCTGTCACTTCACACTGACTAAATACCTCCTGCATACAAAGAACTAGAAAATGCAAAGTTAAATAATTCCCTGTCTACAAGCACCTAACAACATAAAAGATATGTATACCATTTGCTCATGTATATGAGCACATGTAATTTCTTAAAGTATGGTTATAGTTTATTGCAGCACAAAAGAAACTATAACTGTATTTTCTTCTCTGGTCCTCCTGCCACTTTCTGGTCTTTAACCTTACTTTATTTTACCTTATATTTGTAACCCATGGCCCAGAAAGTGACCCAGGGCCCAAGTGGATAAAGTCTAAAATAAAAGATGCCCAATATTTGTTAATGTCATAGAAGAATAAATTAAATCCAGGAAAAAGGGTAATTGAGGGAAAAGTGGAAAAAAGAAAGGAATAAGAAATGTATGCTAAAATAAGAAGCTAGGTTTCTTGTCCCAGTTGTGTAGTGAATTTTTACTCTAAGAATGCATTTCTAAGAAGCCTACGCTTTCCTTTGTTGCTCACCCTACTTTAATGACATCATTTGAAACCAACAGTCATCCTGGATGTTGGTTCTTACTGTGTTAGAGAAAGACAGGAGAGTCAGGGAAGCATTTTAGTTTTTGTGAACTTCTGTTATGAGAAGAGGAGGCTCTGTCATGATGGCAACTTTCTATCATCTCTGAAAGTCAAGAAAAAGCCAGAAACATCTTCTTTCAGACAACAGGTCTGAATGAAGACCACTTTCTGTTCTGTTTCTTCATCTCCAAATGTCTCCTCCAAAATCTGACCACTTCATAGTAAATTAAAAATAGTTTTTGGGGCCAGGGATTTAGCTCAGTGGTTCTGGCATCTGTCTTGCAAGCGCAAGGATCCGGGTTCGATTCCCCGGTAACCACATAACAATACTGGGTGTGGAGACTCACCCCAGCAGCAACCAGTACCACATACCACAGTGCCGGGCGTGGTGGCTCACGCCTGTCATCCCAGCACTCGGGAGGCAGAGGCAGGAGGATTGCTGTGAGGTGAGTTTGAGGCTGAGCTCAGGGCCAGCCTGAACTACAAAGTGAAACCCTAAAAAAAAAAAAGAAAACCTTAAAAAAAAAGGTTTACTATTTTTTAAGCAGTATTTTTAAGGTTTAAACATAAACTATTCTTTTGGAAACGGCTTGCGGGAATGTTTGTCTCACACACTGTTTCTCAGCGCAGCAACTCCTGGCCTCCATCTTGCTTCAAGTTCACCTTAACGCTCCTCCCGGCAACCCAAATGTAGCCTGGGTGACTGGCTACAGACCAAAAGCCCTAACTTTTATTTTGGCCCAGGGTTCAACTTATTTCTACTATGAACGTGAAGACTTACTGTGATTCAAATGTTTTTAGGATGAGGCTTCCATTGTCCTCAGTGGTGAGGAGAGAATCGTGTTTTGCACCATAGTTGCCTCTGTAGGGATCTGAGGTGAGGCATAGTTATCTGAGCTTACCAGGTCATGAAGACTGAGTGTGTATATCAAAGATTTTGAAATTAACAGCCATCCAGAAATGCCCCTGTGGATTCTGAAACTTTAAGGCAATTAAATCCCTTGTGAAGGGGCGTGTGGCTCTATAGTGACCTTAGAAAACAGTTTAATATAACAGTTCCAGGGATTGGGAATTGAGCTTATAACCACAAACCCCAGAGGATGCCAACCCACAGCACTGCCTGCAACTAACTGGGTGATATGGCCTGGATCAGTGCTGGGAACAGGCTCAGTGTCTAGAAAGAGCCCCGCCAAGTGGAGAATGCGTCAAAGGGCCCAGGGGTACGTATTTTTCCTATTACTGTCCTCTCAAAATGAAAATGGATTTTTTTCCAAATGCAAGCTAGAAAATAACTGCTTCTATTCTTGCAATCCAACCAGGTCTGAATTGAAAGCAACTACTTCAGAAACAGGATAAAACAGCAGCTCACAAACTGTGTAGAGCTCAGAGGGTAAAAGATGAACACTTTTTCAGTGTAATCAAAACAAAAAGTTGATCAAAGCACACACCTCCAAGTCTCAAAACTCAATATATAGACTTTATTGTAGAGAACAAAAGTCTTTGTAAAGAAGAATAAAGACAAAGAAATGGCTAAAAGAAAGAGAAGGGATGAAACAATGATGTTCTTCTAAAACCAGGAACAGAATTCATCGCCAAATAAAGGACACAAAACAGACACAACTACAAAAGAGAAATACAAAATGACTATGACATGTTGGGCCAGGAAGCCAGTATGACAATATTTTCTCTTAAAATGATATTCTATTTCATCACCATATGCTTCAGGAAAATCCAATATGTTCCTGACAGACTTCGAACATTTTTTTCTCAAGATGCTTAAAGCTTTAAGGAACATGTCAAAGATACTTAGCACCCACTGTAGTTTTGAATATTACACATCGGTAATTCTCCAGTTCATGAATTTTAATGATACCACTGTGATTCAGTTTGCCAATCATCCTCCTGAGTACTAGATGGTAAAAACATGCAGCAGCACATTCCGTTTGGGTTTTGTTCCAGGATACTGCTAACTCTGCAGAGGGAACATACATCTA
>PVIR01018571.1:0-27096 GCA_004026965.1 Petromus typicus | reverse complement strand
ATTTTGAGACAAGGTCCCAGTAAGTTGCTCAGGCTAGTCTTAAAATTGCAATCTTCCTGTTTCAGCTTCCTAAGTAGATGAAATTACACACGTCTGGCCTCTCTTTTATTACTGTGTAGCAATAGTAATTTAGCTCAGTGGTTCTGGAACCTGTCTTGCAAGCTCAAGGGCGTGGGTTCGAGCAAGGGCCCGGATTCGATCTGGGTAACCACATATAATACTGGGCATGGAGACTCACACCTAGCAACAATCAGAACCACATACCACAGTGCTGGGTGTGGTGGCTCACGCCTGTAATCCCAGTACTTGGGAGGCCGAGGCAGTAGTATTGCTGTGATACTAGTTTGAGGCTGAGCTCAGGGCCAGCCTGAACTACAAAGTGAGACCCTGTCTCAAAAAAAAAAAAAAAAGGAGTTATCATAAATTTGGGATTATGAAAGTGGGAGAAAGAATATCTTTTTTAAAAAATTTCTATTCCCCAGATAAATGGTAGTCAGTAGTTTTTCTTCCAACTTTTTTTTTTTTAAAAATTTTTTTGAGACAGGGTTGCTTTGTATTTCTGGCTGGTCCTGAACATAGCCTCAAGCTCAGCAATACTCCTGCCTCTGCCTTCTGAGTGCTAGCATTGCAGGTGTGAGTCACCATACCTGGCACTGTGGTATGTGGCACTGACTGCTGATGTGTATGAGTCACCACGCCCTGCATTGTTATATGTGGTTAATGGTGATGGAATTCAGGACCTTACACTTGGAAGGCAGGCACGGGAACCACTGAGCTAAATCCCTGGCCCTCTTCCATCTTTTTAATTACAGGAGTTTTCAAATATATATGAAAGTAGAGGTAATGGTACAGTGAAAACTCACCCCACACACTATGTATCAGTTCCTAGCCTAAGCAGTTATCAGCACATTGCCTGATCAGTTCCTTTACTACACATTTCTCTGTGCTCTTATCCTTAGTTGGATTATGAAGCAAATTCCAGAAATCATATAATTTTTTTGGATATAGTATTTTGTCCTTAAATATTTTATAATTAAAACTTGTTTTAGCAATGAGGACAGAATTGAGTAACTCATTTCTTATTTTCCTCTAATATTCCTAAGAAGAGTTCATATTCCTGAGAAGAATTCATATTATGTATATTTTGATTTTTTTCTTAAAAAAAAAAGTCATTAAGCCAAGCATGATCCTGCATGCCTATAATTTCTAGCATTCTGGGGGCCTGAAGGAGGAGGATTTAAACCCAGTCTGAGCAACTTAGTAATTTAGGGAAACCTTGTCTCAAGATTAAAAATAAAAAAGATCTCAGGACGTAGCACAGTGTGAAGGCTCTGGGTTCAATTCTCAATACTGAAAAAAAAAATTTTTTTTTTAATCATTAAGACCATAAGGCCTAGACTTTAAATTGATTGGGTAGCTTATTCTGTAACTGTCATTATAAAGTTTGTGTATCCAGCTTTTCAGTTTAGGTTTGGAAAGTTTCTTTACCAAGGCCCTTAGCCTGTTGTCACCATAAAAATATATCTTACTAAGCACCATAGGCATGTATCTGAGCCAGGTTGCTTGTCCTCAGCAAACACCTTGTTTGGTTGGCATTCTTTTTTGTGGTTTGTACCAAACAACTGATCGTTTACTTCCTGTCCCAGTTTGTGTCATTCCTGGTTTATGTGTCACTCCAAAGAACTACACCCCATGGATTGTCCAGGCTTTCCCTTCATCTTCTATTTCAAAAGCATCAGAGTTTGAATGTTCCATCACATAATAACTCAGGCAGTGCAACCTGATCTGTTCTCTCAGAGAAGGCAGGAATCTTTGGTTTATGGAAAGTACAATGCTCCTTTGTCCCTATAGGATAAAAGCCGTAAAAGATCTAACTGGGACCTGAGCACAGAGCTTTTGTCTTTCTCTTGCATCAGGGCCACATCAAGTAATACTGGAGACAGGTTTCATTAAAAAACTTGATCATGAGTGTGGGTAGAAATTGTAACAGAACGTGGATAGAACAGAAAATCTTGGTTGTTTAAAAAAGTATATTTTACTTTTGTAGACAAATGAGTTCAGTCAGTTTACTCTTTTAAGTTTTCTAGGGGATAATTCCAGATGCTGCATCTGGAGACAGCAGCTGGAAAGCAGTTAGACGAAGCTTTTCTAACCTCTTGGGTAAAATTTCTAATGAGGGTTACTAACAAAAAGTATTCCCCAGATGAAATTGCCCACCCTTTTATGTAAAACAGTATTACTAAACACTCAACAGTGAAAAGACTCACTGATAATGATTTTGTTTTTCCAATTTTTCTCCTTTGTTCTTTTGGGAAAACAGTGGAATTTGAACTCCGAAGGGAAATCAAGAGACTTCAGGAATATAGGACAGCAGGCATTACCAATTTTTGTAGTAAGTATGCTTTGGCTACAGACTGTATAAGAGGGCAGATATCACCCAAATGCACTGAGGGAATCTCTGAGGTGATGTGGATTTTTTTTTTTTTCTTCAGTACTACTGGGCATTGAACTCATGACCTGTGCTTACAAGCAGTTGTAGCACCACTGAGCTAAGTTCCTGGCCCTGTTACGAAATTTTTTTAAACAAAATTTTCTTTTTCAGAATGAGTTTTCAATCCTTCCAGTAAGGTTTCATTCATTTAATTTCCTGAGTACCATCATATAGAAATGGAATAAAAGTCATAGCACATAGATAGAGGCAGGCGGTGCTATTTTAGATTCAGGATGTTACTCTGGCTCCTTTTTCTATAGCTGCATGGCTCAGTGAAAGAGCACTTGCCTACTATGCTAGAGACCCTGGTAAATATTAGTTACTTTTTGAGGATGGTGCTATGGGTGACTTATTTTCTTTGTACTTCTAGGGGTTTCCCCCTACAGATTTCTTAAATACAGAAAAAAAATAAACTTTTTTTTTGGTGGTGGTGGTGTTACTGGGGATTGAAGCCAGGTTCTTCCACATGGCAGGTGAGAGGTCTCCCACTAAACTATATCATCAGCCCTTCAATCCTTTTTTTTTGTTTTGAAGACAAAATCTCTCCCTGTGTAGTTTAGACTGGCCTTGAACTCTGTGTAGCCCAGGGTGATCTTGAACTCTTGGTAATCTTGCCACAGTGCTGGGATTATGGACATACACAACTAAGTCTTCTTTTTTGTTTCATTTTTTAAGCCATGGCCTCACTAAATTGCCCAGCTTGCCTCAAACTTATGATCCTCCTGTCTCAGCCTCCTAGAATGTTGGGATTACAGGCGTGTACAATGTCTGACTGCCTAAGAGAGGAATTTTTTTTTTTTTGAGACAAGGTCTTACTTTTGTGCTTCAGGCCAGCCCTGAGCTCAGCCTTGAACTCACATCAATCCTTCTACCTCTGCCTCCCAAGTGCTGGGATTACAGGCGTGAACCACCATGCCTGGAATTGTGGTATGGGGTTCTGATTGCTGGTGGGCGTGAGTCTCCATACCCAGCATTGTTGTATGTGGTTACTGGATGGAACCCTGGCCCTTGCACTTGTAAAGCAGGTGCTGGAACCACTGAGCTAAATCTCCAACCCCTAAGAAAGGGATTTTAAACTTAAGAAAACTACCTGGATTCTTGGGAGAATAGTTTTACAAAGGAAACCCACAAAAAGACAAATTCTTTGCTGGTCAGTTAGGAGGCTTTTCTGCTGCATGGTGATTATAGTCATGGTATTTTCAATACTTCCAGGTGCCAGGACATACGATCACCTAAAGAAGACACGAGAGGAGGAGCGCCTTAAACGCACCATGCTCTCTGAGGTTCTCCAGTACATCCAGGACAGTAGCGCGTGCCAGCAGTGGCTCCGCCGGCAAGCTGACATGTGCGCCGTTTGCCCTGGTTGAGGGAGGCTCTCCTTGTGGGATGCTTGGCCTTTACATATGTTTTTTGATACTTTTGTGAATGCCATAGATGAGTGCTAGAAGAATTCACAAAGATTTTAGGGCCGGGGAGTTAGCTCAGTGGTTCCAGCACCTGTCTTGCAAGCGCAAGAACCTGGGTTCGATCCCTGGTAACCACATACCATGCTGGGCGTGGAGACTGACGCCCAGCAGCAACCAGTACCACATACCACAGTGCTGGGCGTGGTGGCTCACGCCTGTAATCTCAGCACTCGGGAGGCAGAGGCAGGAGGATTGCTGTGATGTGAGTTTGGGGCTGAGCTCAGGGCCGGGCTGAGCTCAGGGCCAGCCTGAAACACACAGCAAGACCCTGTCTCAGAATACCTGAAAAAAAAGAAAAAAAAGATTTAGCAGTCCATCTCAAAAGTAGAACAGTATTCACAGTTTTTAGAAACATACTTGGCCTTCTCCAATCTTACTTTCCTAGACTTTATTTCTAAAAATTATTGTATTCTCCCCAGCCTCCCACTTACATCTCTCCCCTTTTTATGTACGATAATGATTTTTGTTTTCTTTTTCTTTTTTTTGAGACTAGGTCTTGCTTTGTAGTTCAGGCTGGCCCTGAGCTCACTATGTAGCCCAGGCAAGCCTCAAACTCAGCAATCCTCCTGCCTCTGCATCCCGAGTGCTGGGATTACAGGCGTGAGTTATCACGCCTGGCACTGTTGTATATGGTTACCAGGGATCGAACTAGGGACCTTGTGTTTGCAGGCAGGTGCTGGAGCCACTAAACTAAATCCCCCGGCCTTACAATGTGATTTTCATTTAAAAATTCATCCTTACCCCTTCCCCATAAATTGTGTCAGTGGCGTTCAGAGTTCAGAGTTCTTCTTAGCAAATGAAGGGATTTGTTTTCTTTCAGTTAGTACAGAGAGGTATCCTATAAAACATTACCTAGTCTATCTCATTATATTTCTTAGAAGTGATCTTCCTGATAAATGGCAACCAGTCCAACAGGGGCTTTTGAAAATTGTCTTCTTTGATGATCTAAGTTTAAATTTTTCTTCTTCATTTTAGTGATTCTGGACTAAGTCCTTCCATTCCAATGGCTTCAAATTCAGGTAATTATTTGTCAAGCTAGAGCAACTCTTTTGTTGCTATTTTTTTGTCATTTTATAGTGATAGGTACTGGAGCCAGAGCTTTGTACTTGCTAGTCTTGACTGTGAAGCATTGTGCAGTTTGCATTCAAGAGGTTATTGTGACCTAGTACTCCTCCCCTCTCTGTAAGATCAGGTTGCTTAGGCAGAGTAAAGACAATTAGCCTAATTTATAAACATTAGCACAAGTTCAGAACCTTTAAAGGTCAGGGGTTTAGCTCATTCGTGCTTGCACCTGTATCGAGTTTGTGAGTTCAATCCTTGGTACTGGAAAAAAAATAAAAGACCTTTCATTGCCAGATATGGATGATCTTATGTCCCTGAAACAATAGAAATGAGAAGAAAGATTCCAGAAAGGTTGCTTCTTTGTTTTATCAGTGTTCATGGTTGGTCAGTGTTGGCTAGTTTAGTAGAGTTTTATCTACCACAAATTTTAACATGCTTTTGGCAGGAGATAAATGAAAATCTTTGTATCTGCTGTGAGCAATAAAACATAATACTTTGCCAGAAATGTAAGGATGTTTTACAGGTTTGAAGCTTAAGGTACTATTTCTATATTTAAGCTTTTAACTCTTTGGGTATGTTTTATTTTGAGATTAGTTTTTATAGCAAAATTAAGCCATATGCTATCTGATGCTCTTTGGAGATGGACAATTGGTGACGGGGCACTGGAGAAAGTATTAGTTAATGAAGCTCTGCCCAAAGACTGTAGTGTTTCTTTGCCTATTTTCTTGGTTAACATTTGCCCCCTGATCCATGTGGTGGCCATTTCTTTATTTTGAGACAGGGTCTCACTTTGTAGTTCAGGCTGGCTCTGAGCTCAGTCTCCAACTCACATCACAGCAATCCTCCTGCCTCTGCCTCCCGAGTGCTGGGATTACAGGCGTGAGCCACCACTCCCGGCGCTGTGGTATATGGTGCTGATTGCTGCTGGGTGTGAGTCTCCACACCCAGTATTGTTATGTGGTTAACCAGGGATCAAACCCGGGCCCTTGCCCTTGCAAGACAGGTGCAGGAACCACTGAGCCAAGTCCCTGGCCCCATGGTGGCCATTTCTAATAAGAATATACAGACAGACACACTACTGATAGGAAACAAAGTAATCCTAAGTCATCTATTTGTCATGTATTATTATTATTATTGTCATTGATTATTCTTGAAAGGCTTGAAACGACAGACCTTGTAAAATCTGTCAGTGTACCAGAATCTAGACAGGGTCCCAATAAGACCTCTTGAGGAATATTTTTTTTTCTTTGCTTCAAATAATATTTCTTAATACTTAAGGGAAAAAAGAGAGCCATTTAGTGAGTTGCCGAGACAGGAAATCCAGGTTTTATTCTATAATTTTCTAACTTCTAATACCTCTTCCCTATTCTAAATAAGAAAATGCAGATAACTTAATACTGGCTAATTAAAATGAATGAGCTGGCTGACATGTTCATGCATCTGTGGTATTTGTATTTTCTTAACCTTTTGTACTCCCTTACTCACTGTTCTTCCTAGGCTAATGTTAATCTTCACTCCTTAGATTTAGGTTGAGGTGGCCCCTTGCTCTTCTTGATGCTTGAGTTGTTAACACAATGAAAGTTGAAAGCTGGGCCTCACTGATTGTAGTCTACTCCTTGGTGCCTCCACATTATTTTATCTTTATTTTCAGCACTTAACTATTTTCTTGATATCACAGTGAACTCTGTTTTCCAACAGAGCAACTTAGATACTCCCTTTTCTTTGTCCTACCTGAAAGGCAGTTTCTACTAAAAGTTAGTATAGTATTTTACATTTTCTTTTGCTTAAAGCACTGCATCCGTCTCCATCTCATCTCTAATCTCAAATGTACATTCAGAATAAAAGCTAAAATATTTCATGCATCATGGTTCCCATCCTGCCCTGTCCAGTGACCTCCTCTTTGGGTTTCTTTCTCAGGTATGTGAGTTGACCTTAGTCCTTGTTTTGTCATATAATAGGTAATTGTTCCTGTTAGTGGATCTTTCAGGGGAACAGTGCTGCTTAGAAGGAAACAGATCTCCTCTCACAAAATAAATAAGAAGAGCCTTTTGCTGGCCTAACAGTCTGCCTTTGATCTGAAGGCACATGGTACTTGGGTAATTACTGTGTTTACCTTGTACTGCTGGCAGAGTGGTGAGGATTAGAAAATATCTCTCCTGCAGAGTTGTTATTTTCATTCGTTAGTTGTCAAGGCAGGCAGTGTGTGACCTTTCTTAACTGAATGACGTCTGGGCTTCAGTGTTCAGAGTCTGCTACGTGGTGGGAAGACTTACGTGGTAACTATCATGGTGAGCATTCATATTTGATGCTAAGCTATATATTTTGGCAGAGCAAAAGAAATATGAATTACCATTTTCATTCTGAGGTGAATGTTAGAGTGCTCATGTTGTTAGCTAAACAGACTCAGGGGAATGGGTTTAACTTTTCCACAGCTAGTACAGTGATTTTATACTTAGCCAGTCTGGCTTGTACTAAACTTTATTATACTTTTACACTTGAGCAATTGTTGCTTCTATGAAGCATATGTTCGTCTCTGTGTCTGTAGGTAGACGGAGTGCACCACCCCTGAACCTGACTGGCCTCCCTGGCACGGAGAAGCTGAATGAAAAAGAAAAGGAGGTGAGAAGAAAGGAGCTAGAGGAGAGAGAGTAGATTATTTGTTGTCTTTAAAAACTCATTACAGCGTGACAGCCATCTAACATACATGCAGATCTATGGCCTGTGCTAGAAGTATAGGAGCTAAAGAACTAATCCTAGCAGATTTCAGAAGTACTTTATCACATTGCCACCATTCTGTTTGGGAGGAAATTCATGTGGTAATGTCAAATAATAGCAACAACTGTCCTTTATTGAGCATTCAGCTTCTATCAAACAACTGTTATGTGCTTATGTAAATTTAATTTTTTTGTAAACCTAAAATATTTCCTGTTAGAATGGGCATTTTGAGAAGCTCTGCCCATGTTTCAGCAATATGAGTCTGAGACAGGAGGATTGTGAATTCAAAACTAAGTGGTGACCCTCTGTCTCAAAAACCCAAATCAAACACAAAACAACAGTATATACATTACTTAAAACATTTTTGGAATTGTTTCCATAGTGTTTTAAGCATAAACAAAATAATCCATAGCTGGCCATAGTGATACATGCCTTTAATTCCAGCAGGTTTGGGAGACTGAGGCAGGAGGAGAGCAAATTAGTGCTCAGCTTGAGCAACTTAGTAAGACTTTGTTCCAAAAAATGAAAAAGGGGGTGGGGATATAGCAGTCCCCAGTATTTATCTCTCCTACGCACACACAAAACAAAGCAACTTAGAGCCTGGCACAGTGGTATACACCTGTAATCTTCGTTACCCCAGACGATGAGGCAAGAGGGATTACAAATTGGAGGTTATTCTGAGCAAATTTTTTTTTTTTGAGAAAAGGTTTTGTTGTGTAGTTCAAGTTGTCCTTAAATTCAGTATGTAGCTCAGTCTGTCCTTAAACTTATAGCAATCCTGCTGCCTCAGCCTTGCAGATGTTAAGATTATAAGCTTGTGCTGCCATGCACGGTGGCAGCTTGAGCAATTTAGCAAAACCCTATCTAAGGGGTTGGGGATTTAACTCAGTTGTTCCAGTATCAGCCTGGCAAACGCAAAGTCCCAAGTTTGATCCCCCGTACCACATTTCACAGTGCTGGGCGTGATGGCTCACATCTATGATCCCAGCACTCAGGAGGCAGGGGAAGCAAGATTGCCATGAGTTTGAGACTAGCCTGAGCTACATACATAGTGAGACCTTTTCTCAAAAAAAAAAAAAAAAAAAAAACCTATGTAAAAGTAAAATTTTTAAATGGGCTGAGGATGTAGCTCAACAGTGTAGTACTTGCTTTGCATGGTTGAGTCTGAGTTTAATTCTGGCCCTCCGAAAAAGGGTAGGATGGATGCAGCAGTACATATAATCACGTTAATTTTTATTTAAAAATGGCATGACTGCCTACACTACTGGCCCACCGTCACCCCATTATAATCATCAGACTTACTTTAGGACTTATCTTTTGGCTATTTCTATAATTTTCATTTGGTGGTTTTGAGAAAAGGTCTTGCTGTGTAGGTTAGGCTAACTTTGAACTGACTTTGTAGCCCAGGCTGGCCTTAAACTTGCAGTCCTCCTGCCTCACTCTCCCAAATGCTGGGATTAAAGGCATGTGCCACCACACCTGGCTATTTCTAAAATTTAAATCTTAACTCTCAGAAGAATCACCTCTTAAGCGTTTTCAGCTGGATATGCTAACACAGCCCTGTAATCCCATCGCTAAGGTAAAGGAGGCAAGAGAACTATGAATTTAGAGCCAGTCTAGGATACTGAGTGAGACTGTCTCAGAAGAAAAAAGGCTTTGCTAGTCTTGAAGTCCATTTCAAGTTCCTCATGTACCCCTTTTATAGTTCCTGAGATTTGCCCCCCTGCCACACTATAGCATTAGCTCACAATAGACAGTACAGAAGACAGAAGAGTTGTGGTGTTGGGAATGAGTGTATTAGTCTTATTTTATTGATTGGGAACAGTGAAGATTAGTTTGAGAGTAGAAGGAAGTCTGTGTTCTCTATACATACTGCTGAAGAAAGCCACAGGCCAGTCAGATTTAAATGTTCAGTGGCCTGGAAATGCAAGCACTTTTTATCCTTACCACACATTGATGATCTTCGATTACTCACTGCTGGGTAATGGCAGGTGAACTGGAACTCAGCCAACGTTGTAGATTTTTAACAGTTAAAGTGGCTTCTTCTCAAAGCAAGAGACATAATCACAAAAATAGGTACTATACCTTAAAATCATACTAACAATAATGTGATTCACATTTGGAAATTCAGGTCCCTGCACCTTCTGCCCCACTGTGTCCTGCATTGGTCCTTTGGCCTGGCATTTAGTGCATGATTCCTTTGTGAGTTGGGCTGCCCCTCAAGGATACATACCTGTATTTCCCAGGAAAGTCAGGTCCCCAAGCATCCTGCATGAGCTAGGAACTCATGTAGCATCAGATGCTGGCTCCTTCCTGGGTGTGTGTCCTTAGGGAGTGTTCTGTCCATGGACAAAGAGAACAAGTGGAATGTGGTCCGGTTGCTTAACAGCTCCTGTAAATAGTTGGAAGTTGATGTCACTTCTTTTTATTTTTCTATACCTGCTGGATTAAATCATGAGAGAGACAGATGTTAATGTTTATTGAATTTGCTATGTCTTGCAGCTTTGTCAGATGGTGAGGTTGGTCCCTGGAGCCTATTTAGAATACAAATCTGCTCTACTGAACGAATGTAATAAGCAAGGAGGCTTGCGACTGGCACAGGCAAGAGCACTCATCAAGATAGATGTGAATAAGACCCGGAAAATCTATGATTTCCTCATCCGAGAAGGATACATCACTAAAGCTTGAAGTTGTAAGGCCCTCGGAGCCCAAGTCTGAACTTTGGAATGTGGTGGGTCAGAAAACAGTGCACACATTTTGGAGAGTTGTTTTTGATCTGAATTTTCATTGTTAAAAAAAGGAGACAAAGGAAATCTTATGTTATTAATGACTACTTTCTTCTCTAATGTGCTTTAAAACACTTCTGCTGTTGGTATTATGCTGTGGAGTTGTGTGCTAGATAAGCTATTATTAAATGTGAGTGGGCATTCATTCCTAACACTTCTTGTAACTAAAACAAGAACCATAGTACCTCACATCACAATGTTGGTAGAAATAGAACCGAACCAACCACAGTGCTTCTTCCCTGGAGTCCAAATCATCTTTGTGCTTCAGAGCTAAGTTTGCTCATTATCAGGTTTTGCCTTCAAACACTGCAGGCAGATTTGGAATAAAAAAAGAAAAGTTTTAGGGAATCAGAAAGCTTTCTCATTTTTTTTTTAAAGCTAACAATTTATGAGCAAGAGGAGGAAAATCTCCTCGTGATGGTCTTGTCCCAAACTGTGTCTGTCTCTGTTAATCTGGCTTATTACTTCGCAGTCTGGCTGTCTGATCTGTAATCGACTTGTGAGGTGGTAGCACCAGATATAAAATGTCTCTGTTATTTTTAGAATTAATGGATTAAAATGTTTTGCTATTTAATTTGTGGGTGTGTCACATATTCTGGTAAATAAGCACACTTAGAGTGTTGGAAGCCTGCCCCATCACACTGCACTGTCTCTGTGACATGTGTGTCCTGGGCTCACCCTGTCTTGCCCCTGGTTTCCCAGGACACCAAGTCCCTGAGGATGGAAATGATGCAACTCCTCTCAGTTTTGCCTGCATTGAGACCAAACCCTAATTTCTCAGTGGTGAAAGGCTACCCTGCAATAAAAGCTGCTTCTGAAACACAAGTAAAGCGGCTTCATATATTAGACTCACTAGATGTGAGGGTGAGTAGCCCTGCCACATCTGAAACACGCTTGAAACCTTTCTGCAAACCAAGAAGCCAAACTCATAGTCATGGCTATATCATTTCTGTTAGATGCAAAATTGTATATAGAAATAACTTCACCAGAGTCAGGCATAGTGGCACACACCTACAATCCCAGCACTTGAGAGGAGGATCACTGTAAGGTTGAGGCCAGCATGGGCGACATAGTGAGTTCAAGACCGCCATAAACTATACAGGGAGAAAATCTAAAGAAAACCAACAGCTAATTTCATCAGAATCTGCACACGTTGCCTTCAGTAGTTGACTGATTCCTTAATTCCTTTAATAGTCAAACAGCTAATTAGTACATTCTTTGTTGGCAGCATCTACTCAGACTCTTCACTGATGTAATTGTGTGCAGCTGGATAGTAGATAACACTCGGGGATGAAAAGGACACCCAGGATCTGAAGGAATGCAGCTATAGGACTTTAGTTCTTAAGAAAGAAAGTCTGTTGGAAATGGTCTTCTTTCTTTCTTTCCTTTTTTTTTTTTTTTTAGGTTTTTTGAGACAGGGTCTCACTTTGTGGTTTAGGCTGGCCCTGAGCTCAGCTTCAAACTCACATCACAATCCTCCTGCCTCTGCCTCCCGAGTGCTGGGATTACAGGCGTGAGCCACCACGCCCGGCACTGTGGTATGTGGTACTGGTTGCTGCTGGGTGTGGGTCTCCACGCCCAATATTGTTATGTGGTTACCGGGGAATCGAACCCGGGCCCTTGCGCTTGCAAGACAGGCGCCGGAACCACTGAGCTAACTCCCTGGCCCTTTTTTTTTTTTTTTGAGACAGTCTTGTGTTGTAGTTTAGGCTGACCCTGAGGTCACTATGTAGCCCTGGAGAACCTTGAACTCACAGCAATCCTATCTCTGCTTCCCAAGTGCTGGGATTACAGGTGTGAGCCACCACATCCAGCACTGTAGTATGTGGTACTGACTGCTGGTGGGCGTGAGTCATCACACCCAGCTTTGTTGTATGTGCTAACCGGGGATCCAATGCAGGTCCTTGCAGTGACTGCAACCACTGAGCAAAATTCCTGGACCCTGGACTTCTTTTTCTGTGTCATAGTATCTTAGAAAACTGCATCACCACCATCCACATTTGGTGGTTATGAGGGATTTGGCTCTTACCTCTGAGAAGTAATTCCTGTTCTGAGAATTTGTGATGCAGGAGCTGTTGGCATCAGGTGATGGCTGTTGTAGTTGAAAGAGCCTTTTGTTGACTAAGGAGGGCTTCCTGGGAGAGATGGGCCTTCCAGGCAGTAAGACAGAGAAAAGTGGCAGATGGAGGTGGGAGGTGTTCCAGACACAGGGGTGGAGGACAGTGCGGGGGCAGCAGTGGGAGTGAAGGAAATGATACCAAGACATGTATTGGGCTAGAACACAGGCATTTGGGAGCTGGGAGTGGGAGGATGGCAGAACAGGCTGGCAGAAAACCTTGGAGTTGACTAAATTCTGAAAATCAGGTGGAGACCAGTAGATGTGATCATGAAAATGGCATTGTTGAAAATAATGACTGGGCCAGACATGCTGGCCAATGTCTGTTATCCTAGCACTTGGAAGGCTGAGGCAGGAATATTGCTGTGAGTTTGAGGCCAGCCTGGGCTACATAGCAAAACTCTGTCCAAAAAAAGAAGACAGGAATGCAAGACTATAATTACAAATCCCAGCCTTTAACAAGTAGGATTGGGCCAGGAATGTGGCTCAGCACAGCCCTTACCTGGCAAGTGCAAGGCACTGAGTTTAATTCTCAGAACCAAAAAAAAAAAAAGATTATTCTTTCCTTCCGTGTTCTTTTCACCTAAAGATGACCACTTTTGTTTTTGTTGTTGTTTTACTTGTTTTTTGAAACAGACTCTTGCTATGTATTTAAGGCTGAACTTGAACTTTCATTGATCCTCCTGCCTCAGCCTCTTAAGTGCTAGAATTAGGGGCATGTGCCACTGCACCCTGTAAAGCCATTTCTTATACCATACAAAAAAAAACAGCACTCAAGGAGTCCTTGTAGGAACACTGGATCCTTCTCCTTTCCTTGTAGACAGAGCTGGTCATAAATGAGCTATATACATGACTCTGAGTCCAGATCAGCTCAGAAGAGGGAAAGTTCATGCAAAAACTCATGAATAAAAACCTGGTAGGTAGGAATTATTTTTTTTCTATTGCAATTTAACAGTAAAGTTTCTGGTGGGGTTTTCTGCCTGCCTTTCTCTCTAAGTGGTGGGGAGTAAAAACATCCTTTCCCACATAATGACTCTTTGTTGTACTACTCTTAAGCCCAGGACTGAGGATGCATGTGTGGCATAGTAGAGCTCTTCTTTCCTTGCTTGAGTGGGGACTTGGGTTCAATCTCCAACACCCAAAGAAAAGAATCTCTCTTGGAACCAATTACTGTGAATTATTTACAGTTTACCTTTTCCTGGGTTCTAGTGTCCACCCTTTCCTTGGTGTTTTTTTTGTTTGTTTTTAATCTGAACTCAGTTAAGCACCAGTCGTTGAAATCTCCTGTAGCTAGTAAGTTAACGTTTTTGGAAAAGGGGGAAGACCGATGGTGTTGATCATTGACAGCAAAATCCCAGTCGGTAAATCATTCTGACTCCAGGAAATACATAGATGTGTAGTAAGAGAGCCAAAATCTCCACTGTGAAGACTCAGACCCTGATCATACAGGGCACCTTGGGAAAACTCATTCATATTTATCTTCGGAGAAAAAAAAAAATATTTTTCCACCCATCCCTAAGCAGGAGAGTGGTTTTGTGCTTTAAACAGTGTTTGGGAACCTCATTCATCCATTTTTAAGTAATTCCTGTGGATGCTTTCCAGCTTTAAACTGCCTTCCTGGGAACGGCATAAAAGAACTTCTACAACTTGTATGTACCTGGCTTTTTATTTGAATTTTACTGATCTGGAAGTGCTAGTGTCCATTGCAGTGTGCTTAGCTGCAGGCAATCAACCTCTCCCACACCTGCCAAAAGGACCATCTCTGACACACTAGGGTACCACCATGTCTGTAGCTTTGTGTAGAAGAGGTGGACTAGCAAAGACGAGAGGTTTGTCTACTAGGGCACAATAATCAGCCCATCTGGGTGAAACTAAACTGGATCTCAGTGCCCATGTAGGGCATGAGTAGCCTGGACAGTCACAGCCATGCTGACAAAGGATTTAAAAGAGTGAGGATAATACAGAGGAGCATTCAACTAAGAAATTCTGGACCCTAAGTATCTATCCAAGGAAATGTATCAGAACTGAAGTGACAGCAGGCTGCCTCTGAGGGGACAAGTGAGCCATTTGCAAGAGGCTGGGGACCTAGCTTTCCATGTCTAGTGACAGGGAGTTCTTTCTCCTCATTGTTTGTTCTCTGAGTTTCCATCCGCTGAAGTGTCCTGAAATGAAAGAGTAGCAACTGCCCTTTGATTTAATTGATCAAGCTTATAGATCAGGGCCGTAGATATTAGAGGCAAGGAAATATGAGCATTTTGCATGACACTAAAGTTCCTTTGTCACCTGGGCATTGTGGTATGTGCTTGTAATTCTGACATAGGGGAGGCTCAGGCAAGAAGATCACTGCCAGTCTGAGGCCAGCCTAGCAAAAAATGAAAATAAAAACAAAAATCCTTTTGTCCTGAGGAGTTACGTTGATACACATAATGTACAGGGTTCTCTTCCTTGTTAAGGCCAGGAATAAACTGATGTGAGAATTCAGTGAGTAGAGAGCTAAGTGTGGTGGTGCATGCTTTCGATCTCAGTACCTGGGGAGGCTGAGGCAGTAGGATTACAAATTCAGGGCCAACTTGGACTATGTAGTAAGACACTGTCTCAAAAATAACAAAATACCAATAAAATCAATTTTTAAAAAGTACCAAAATAAAGTGACTAAAAGGTTCAAAACAGCAAGGTGTAGTTGCACATACCTGTGATTCCAGCAGTAGGGACGCTGAGGCAGGAGGATTACCACCCGACTGAGGCCAGTCTGGCCTACTTAGTAGGTTCAAGGAGAGCCTGAACTGTGAGGCAAGAAAGCAGGGGAGGGGGCATATTTCATTTAGCTGAGTGTGCTTGCAGCACTTGAAAGGCTGAGGCAGGAGGGTCACTGTGAGTTCACTGTAGAGCTCTGGAAGTGACTGTTTGCCCTTGTGTTTGAAACCACTGTGGTAAACCTTGCCAGCCCAGACCTGTTCTTTTAAGCCTGGATAATTGAGTCTGATGCACTTAACATTCTACGGAGGAGCAGAGAGGATGGATTTCTGTGGCACGAGACGAAGCGTTAATGTAATTTCACATTCATAACCAAGAGCCCCTTTTCTCATCTTATACAAGTTACCTTGTGGTCTAATTGTGGTTAAAACAAAGAACCTCCAGATGGCTAAAATCCTACCTCAGATCAGTTATGTTTAGCAGAAAATCAGCATTTCAGAAGATGTGAAATAGCCAGGGATGTAACAACTCAGTGGTGTCTCGCCTGCCTGGCAAAGCACCAGGTCCTGAATTTGTTACCTGGTAATGCAAAAAAAAAAAAAGAAAGAAAAAATGTGGAAAAATGACTTCCCAGTTGTTTTAAGAAACTTACTTTTTCTTAAAGCAAAAATTCTGAAATGCTATCATTTTATCTTATTCAGTAACTGAGCTAAATTCCAGTTCATGACACTTCTAACTCATCTCTCTTCTTGTGGAACTAAGTGTAACTCCTAGTTTTAAAATAGTTTACAATGAGCCTGGCCTCTCATTTCCCCATTGAACAGGAAAAACTACAAACATGGGCCCTTTCCCATAATCACTTTTCATTTAGCAAATTCCTTTAAAAATGACTTTTTAAAAAGAAGTCATGGATCCTGGCTGTTGAACTTCGAATGTGTTAATAACCAAGGTCCCCTATAAGTAAACATTTTTTTTTTTTTAGGTTTTTGGAGACAGGGTCTCGCTTTGTGGTTCAGGCTAGCCCTGAGCTCAGCCTCCAACTCACATCACAATCCTCCTGCCTCTGCCTCCCGAGTGCTGGGATTACAGGCGTGAGCCACCATACCCGGCACTGTGGTATGTGGTGCTGGTTGCTGCTGGGCGTGAGTCTCCACACCCAGTATTGTTATGTGGTTACCGGGGAATCGAACCCGGGTCCTTGCGCTTGCGAGACAGGCGCCAGAACCACTGAGCTAACTCCCCGGCCCAGTAAACATTTTTAATTAGGGTAAGCAAGCTGATTTTTTTTCCCAGTTTCTAATTTTTTTTTTTTTGAGACAGGGTCTTGCTTTGTAGTTCAGGCTGGCCTCAAACTCACTATGTAACCCAAGCCAGCCTCAAACCCACAGCAATCCTCCTGAGTGCTAGGATTACAGGCATGAGCCACCACGCTCAGCTCCCAGTTTCTAGTCTTAGAAAGTTGTCAAGAATGAAATAATTCATTTCCAGGTAATTTAGTAATTTTTCTATCAAAAAAGTTTAGTGAAGCCAAGCATAGTAGAGCCTGCTTGTAATCCTAGTACTCAAGAGGCTGAGGCAGGAGGATCGCTGAGTTTGAGGGAAGTCTAGGAGACATTGTGAATTTAAATCCAGTCTGAACTGCATAGCATGACCCTGTCTCAAAAGGAAGAAAAGCAAAATGTTCAGAAATGCTTTCAAGACAGTGACTGCCAAATACCCAGGGCCTTGGACAGGTGGAATGATTGGACTTTTAGCATTAGAATATGTTCTGGGAGTTTGCTGTTTGCAGAGAGGTGAGAAACAGCTTCTCTACCTATTTCTACGTTTAGGACTCCTTTCCTTTTTGTGGTACTGTGCTATATCTGAACTATATCCTCATTCACTCATTCATTCATTTCGTTGGAAACTCTCTCTGAATTGCCCAGGCTAGCTCAAACTTTCAATCCTCTTGCCTCAACCTCCTGCCTACCTGGGATTCAAGTGTACACTCTGCCTTCCTGATGTGACCCTCTTTTTAACCACAGCAAGCTGCAGCAGGAAGGGGCCTTGTTTACGTAAGATCCAGCCACAGATAGCTGCCGGTAATGTCAGCCTTACCTGGCTTTCTATGGTAACCAAAATTCTTTGCTTGTGTACACATAGATTCAGATTCAAGACACCTGTCAGTAAAGTGGACCCACCAGCTTCTAGGAGTGCCCCCCCACTGCAGCTGTGGGAGACGAAGGTAGCTGCAGACGTCATTACATCACCCAGATCCCAGCTGTGACCTGGCTCAGAGTTTTCCAGTTAAAAATAACCAGAACTTTAGACTCAGGGAGGAGTAAACTGCCACATCTCCATGGGAACAGGGAGGGGGCGGAGAAAAGCAAGCCTTGGATCTCCAGCACATGTGGCAAAATGGAATGATGCATATAGAGGCCGGAAGCTTGGAGGCCCTCAGATGAAAGGCTATACCCCTAATTAGCATTCAGGATATAGCCAGCCACTGCCACAGGGCTCTGGGGACACACTTTACAAGGAGGATATGTTTACCAGCAAGTATTTGAGTGTGGTGAAGTATTATTTAAGCTTCTGATTTCCTGAAACATATTTGCTACTATTTGGCAAAGCCGAGAACTTATGAGCAACACAGTAAGATGTACTATCCAGAACCTCTGCTACCCTTTCATTCACATTCCACTCCTTCATTTGCATATTCACTGAACTGAAATGACACAGGATATATTTCATAGCCCAAAGAGAGAGAAGTCTTTGAGCTTTGAGGCTGTAGTGTGTATGTTCTACCCTTTAGTAAGATCAGGTTTTTCCTCTTACGTGTTGTAGGAAATTATGTAAAGTGGCATTAATTACCTGGAGGGTCAGTGTAAAAGTATATATGTCTCTTAACCGTTTATGGTTTTAGGGTTTTTTTGAGTGAGGGTCTCTGCAGTGAAGGCTGGACTTGAACTCACTATGTAGCCCAGGCTGGCCTCAGACTTGTGGCGATACTCCTATGTTAGCCCTCGGAGTGCTGGGATTACAGTCATGCACCACGAGGCCTGGCTCATTTGTCATATTGTTAACCACTATACATAGTTAACTTTTGGGGGAAAATATTTTATTTCTTCATTCCTCTCCTTTCACAAATATTTTTTAAATGTTTATTGATACTGTTTTTGGTTGTTGTTTTTGTTTTTGAGTCAGGGTTTCATTGTGTAGTCCAGGGTAGTCTCAAAATCACAGCAATCCTCCTGCCTCTGCCTCTAGTGCTGTGATTACAGGCGTGAATTCCCATGCCCAGTATTGTGATATGTGGTACTGGGGATCAAATTTGGCACCTTGCACTCGCTAACAGATACTGGAACCACTGAGCTAAATCCCCAGTCTCAAAAAGATTTTTTAAATTACCTTTTTCCTTCAAGAAGTACATGAATACGTTTTTTAAAAAATTAACACATGGGAACTTTGCACTAAGCTACATCCCCAGGCCTTTTAAAATTTACATATTATTTTTCTATTTTAAAACAGAGTCTTGCTAAGTTAAATTATTCAGGCTGGGCTTGAAGTTGTGATCCTCCTGCCTCAGCCTCCCAGAGGGCTGCCATTATAGGTGTGTACCACCACACTTGGCTATCACTTGCCTTTTTTGTTTTGTTTTTGTTTGTGGAGTCTTTGAGACAAGGTCTCACTTTCGTAGTTCAGGCTGGCCCTGAGCTCAGCCTCCAACTCACATCACAGCAATCCTTCTGCCTCTGCCTCCCAAGTGCTGGGATTACATGTGTGAGCCACCATACCCGGCACTGTGGTATGTGGTTCTGATTGCT
Source organism: Petromus typicus (assembly GCA_004026965.1). Taxonomy (NCBI): domain Eukaryota; kingdom Metazoa; phylum Chordata; class Mammalia; order Rodentia; family Petromuridae; genus Petromus; species Petromus typicus. The sequence goes on along the minus strand of PVIR01018571.1, from coordinate 7,963 downwards.
GGTGGGTGTGAGTCTCCATGCCCAGCATTGTTATGTGGTTACCAGGAATTGAACCTGGGTCCTTGCACTGGAACCCAGGCAAGGCAGGCACTGGAACCACTGAGCTAAATCCCTGGCCATCACTTGCTTTTTAAATGAGTACAAATAACTGAAGATGAAGTAAGAATTTTTTATGTTATAGCCTTATACAAATGCTTTCTTCTTTATCTGCCTGGTATACTGGAAACATTTGAACCCTAATTCTTGCTCTGCTATTTAATAATAATGTAACTTTGTACATTGTTAAGTTTCTTAACCGTACATGTCTGGTGTGACTGATGATGCCCACCTGACTGGATTTGGTGACGATTACAGACAGGATAAGATATATAATACACCTGGTGTGCTCCCCTTTTTTTCTCTCTTGAGTCCTTTAACTTCCAGGGCTCCTTCTACCTCTAACTACCTTTAACCCCAAGAACAAGTGCATAGTTTGCTTGGACCACACATTTCATATCATGCTAAAGTTAAACAGAAACACAAAAACTGAAAATAGGCAGATGTGCATTCTGTAAGAATTTTTTAAATCTCGGAATTCTCTTCACTGTGTCGTTGCCATATCCATTAGAGGCAGACAATTGCAGGGACAGACTTTAAATGTTACCCTGGACATGTCATAATGTTCCCTTATATGATGCCTAGCTTGAGAAACTGGTTGAGTCACAAAATTATAGGTAGATTATGAATATAATTGTGCACAGAAAATAAATCTTGCAAAGAAAAGACTAATCCAGATACTAATCATTGTTTTATTAACTATAATAAAGTGATGGTGGATGTTTTTGCTTTTTTATTTTTCTTATATAATGTGGCTTTATTATTAGAAATATTAATTTTATGAGAACTATAAAAACCAAAAATAGATTAAAGCATTTTACATATAACAATCTAGTTAATCCAATAGGATACACTTAGAAAGGTGCTATCTCACATTTTATAAAACAAGTGTGATCATACTGTGTATATAAAATGTACCAATAAAGATTCAGATCTAAAAAAAAAAAAACAATACAAGCTTTAGGCAAATTTCTGCAGTAGATGAAATGTGTCTGTGGGGAGGAAAGAACACTTCTCCAGTTTTGGTGAGAAGGTAGACTTTGGTGAGAAGGTGCAACCACTGTGGAGATCTGTGTCGAGATTCCTAAAAAAATCTAGGATTAGGGGTTCCATCTGACCCTGTTAATTCCCTGCTGAGTATATTTGTGAAAGAATTAAAAGCATCATGCACCCATGCTTATAGTAGCACAGTTTGTAAAAGCTAAATCTTGGAAAAAGCCGAAAATGCCCATCAACTGGAGACTGGATAAAAATGTATGTGTATGTGTTTAAAAATAAAATTGAGGGCCGGGGATTTAGCTCAGTGGTTCCAGCGCCTGTCTTGCAAGTGCAAGGACCTGGGTTCGATCCTCGGTAATAACCACATAACAATACTGGGCAAGGAGACTCACCCCAGCAGCAATCAGTACCACATACCACAGTGCTGGGCGTGGTGGTTCACGCCTGTAATCCCAGCACTCGGGAGGCAGAGGCAGGAGGATTGCTGTGATGTGAGTTGGAGGCTGAGCTCAGGGCCAGCCTGAACTACAAAGCGAGACCCTGTCTCAAATAATAATAATAATAGTAATAATAATAATAATAATGCAATTAGAATTTTAATAAAATGAAAAATTCACTTGCATGGTCATACAAGCTATAGTTCAAGTGCTCAGTCCAACCAAGGCCACTGGAGCTACCGTATTAGACACAGAACATTAGGTACAGAACATATTGGTCACCAAAGTTCTAGCAGACAGTGCTATTCTGGAAAGGTAATACTATATTTTGTGTTTTGGAAACAAACAGAAGTTCACACTTCCTCATTCTGTAAAGCCATAAACACTTCCCTCTCCACAGGCATCAGATGTACAATCACAGTGTGGTGGGACTGACTTCACCACATCTTCCTACTTGATCTTTATGCACACATCATACTCAATGCGAACTCAATTGTAGCTCACCTCCCTTCCCTTCACTGATTAGGGCATAATTTTTTCCTGGTTCCAAAGTTCATGAAAATGCCTAGCGCCTTAAAAAGTATGTGTGTGGGGGGATACAGCTCAGTGATTCTAGCATCTGCCTTGCAACTGAAAAGTCCTGAGTTTGATCCCTGGTACAACAAACAAACAAAATCCAGCAAACGTCCAGCTCCTTGTCATTACCTGGAAACCTGCTTCTGTGTTACAAAGTGTTACCTGAAGAGGTATGTGTATCTATTTGTGCTGCTGAGTCACTGAATAGACAGAGAGGTGGAGGAGCAGAAATGAAAGCAACATACAACCATTTCTATTAGAGATTTTGCTATTTTCGTATTGACATGTCAAAAATAAGCCACTAGACAAACTGCTGGAACAATTTAGCGCTGGGAAGATGCTTTTCCCAAGCAAGATTAGAATCCTTGTGTTTTATCTTGAATGATAATCTGCTCTGTTCTCATAGAGAGGTTAATTTGGACTAATTTTAAAGCTTTGGTTTTTTTTTTTTTTTTTTTTTTTTTTTTTGATGGAGGCAAAAATAAATCTCCCCAGTCTTGGCTTTCCCAGGATTATCACTAAAATGACTTTGATATTATATTTTTGTCTGGGAAGCAGACAAAACTAGATATTTCAGCACCCACAGGATGGCTCTGAATAGGGCTGGCCAATAGCTTTGGAGATGAGCATAAAAAGCTTCAAAGTCTCTCTGGAAGATGTGGGAAGATGCAGACCTAAGCGCAGTCTGTCCTCCTTCGTCCATCCCCTCCCCCCAAATCCACGACTATGTTTGACGGTTCAGCAGTTCTGATGCCAAAGCCTTGCAACGGTGAGGAGCTGTCTGGTGAGGACAGGACTGGGCACGAAGTCAGGCCTCCTGTGTGTCTGACTCACTGTGGAGCCTTAAGGAAGTCTTTCGACCTCTCCTGCGTCGCCCCTCACGGGGGCGGGGGGGGGGTAGGGGTTGAGCAGAACAAAGTCTATTTCGCACCTACTTCTATTCTACCTAAGGCAGACTTAAATAAACAACATCCCCTCGCAGTGACACAGCAAGTTCCCCCAGCAAGCCCCGGGTCCAGCCTGGGCTCCAGAGACCCCGGCTCGCCACCTGGGGCGCGGACAGGCACCTGTGGGACAGCAGCGGTGGTTGGGGTCTCGGAGCACGCAAAAGACGCCTCATCGGTACTTCTTTTTGAGTCTCGATGTTTTCCAGTTACTAGAAAGTACCCAAGCTGAATTCCCCCGACCGGTGTCCCAGACTTACTGCCCAGGGCCCTTCGGCGCCCACCCTGGGCTCTCGGTGGACTGGTGGGGGCGGGGAGAGCGGTGGTTAGTCACAGCTGCGGCGTTCGCACCTTTCAGATTAGCACTGTCCTCTCACATGCAGAAAGTACCTAGCACACCGCCCGTGCACCTGCGCCCGTGCACCCTGCTCGAGGAAAGGCGCTCAAGTGAAAAACTGGGGCTTGAGCGTGGGGAGGCGCCGTCTCCTCACGGAGACACCAGCGACGTTCCCTGGACGGGGCTGAGGCGCGCCGGGCCGCACCGCTCTGCGCTGGGAACCCAACGCGCACGCGCACGCGCACCGCAGCCCGCGTCCTCGCGCCCCCTCCCCTCCCCGCCCCCGCGTGGCGCCCCCCCCTCGGGAGAGCGCAGGGAGCGTGCGCGCGGCCCGCCCCGGGCGCGGGCGGAGAGAGGCGGGCGGGCGGGCGGGCGAGGGAGCAAGGGAGGGGCGTGCGGCGCCGGCCGCAGAAGCCGGGAGCCGCGCCTGAGGACGGAGCCCTGCCGCGAGCTTCTCGCGCCGGTACGGGCCCCGCGGGCCTGGGGTGTGGGCGGGCGGGCGGGCGGAGGACACTTCGCGCCCCCCGGGCTTCGGCGCCGGCGAGACTTGGACGCGGGGTCCCGCGCGACCCTCGTCTGTGGAAACTTTGCGTCGGCGACTGCAAGTGCTCCCAGGCGGTCCTGCGTCCTCGGCGGCGGGGATGGGAGAAAACCGGGAAGCTCAGTGCGCACCCGGCCGCTCCCTGGATCCGGGGTCGCCGCCTCCTCCGGCCCCGTCACGGTTTGGGGCCGCAGCTCCCGCAGCCGTCCCCACCCGCCGGTGCAGATCCCGCCGCGACTCTGGGCCCTGCAAAGGTTTCTGGTGCATTGACTGAGATAACTTGACTTTGAGCGATGCCAAGTATTCAGCTTGAGTATTTCTGTGCGATGGTAGATGGCGTGCACAGTGCTAAGATAGGTCTGTTTATTTCTCCTAAGTACTTTTGCTGAGTGAAGTTGTTTCTGTTGTGCGTGTGTGTTGGTGGTGGTGGGGGAGTTGCCTTCAGTGGATTGTATAACTGGGTGGATGTTGCCTATGGTACCCGCTGGTGTTATGGTAACTGGGCATCCCAGAGGCAAAGGAAGTGCTTGACACAAGCAGTTTTACTGTGTAGAGATTTTTTTTTTTAAACACTTTATACTTTCCACCCAGCGGGACCTTTAGGCATTTGGCATGTGTTAACTCGTTAGCTTTTCATTACAGTTTGTAAGAGGTAGGTGGAGGCATTACCTTCCCGTTTTACAGATGTAAAAACGGAGCCGAGTGAGCTGCTTTGCAGTTTGTCTGACCTTAAAGGAATGTGGACCAAGAGTTGTAAGCAGTTTCTCGGACTTCCCGTCACTAAGTAGCCACTTGGAAGTGCAGGGTGCTGGAATGTTGGAATGTCCTCCCTGAGGTTGTACAGATCAATGGAGACCGACCGGAGCCTGCAGCCTGCAGCTGCGTGCTCAGCCGCAAAGTTAAGTGATACTGAGCAGGTCACAACTTCTCTGCTAGTTTTCTACTCTTTAGAATGAGAACAGAGGTGCTGTATTTGCGAAACTGTGTGCTCTGGAAGCTCCACTGTGATGATTATTTGTGGACTCACAAAGGCCCTCCCCGTCTTGCCTCCCTTGAGAAATACGGGGAATGAGGCGCCCCCAAAATGAATAACCAACTGCCTCTTCTCCTAGAGACGCTGAGAATTCCTCCCTGGCCGGGTGAGGATCCGAGAACTCTCCGGAGGAGGGAGGAAGGAGCCCCGCACAGGCGGCTTGACACATGGGCCCGCTCCTGCCTCCAGCTCTGACTCACCTTCTGACGCTTGGGGGAGGAGAGAGAGCTGCTTGGTATTTTTGGCTTTCCCCATAAAACAGGCGACAGTTTCCTTCATTCTGAGTCTTTCTGCCATCGGCGTCAAACGTGTGCGTGCCGAGTTCCCATCCGAAACCTTGCACGTTGTTTGACTTCAGGTATGAGTTCTGTGATGCTCTTTAGTGGAATGGCATAAATGTATATATTTGTATAAAAATTGGCCAGGCGTGTACATCCTTTTAAGACTTTAGCATAAAAACTAGCATTTGAAAAAAAAAAAGGGCTTCAGGGAGGGAACTGTTTGTCGGATTCCTTTGCAGCTGGAATTTTGTTTTACAGCAGAGTGGATTTAAACTCTGTTTTCCCAGTATTACAAGGAATATTTTAGTCATTCTCTGTGTAGAAATAATTAAAACGTTTCAAATAAGGGTGGAAGGCTTTTTGGAACATCTTTCTCAAAAATAACTGCTGTGTATATCTCTTATTAGTTTGTGTGTATCCTTTTAGACTTTCTGCAGTGTCTTCCTATTTGCAAAGTGATTTTTTAAACTTGAATTGTTTTAATAATGACTGGTCTTGTTTATAGAGATTTGATTTCTGTCCAACACTGGTAGCATGTTTTTAAGTACAATTGGCGGTGAAGTTTTATTAACCCTGGTGCCATGGTGGTATTTCTCAGGGCAGGAGGCAAATGACCCCTTCACCGGCAGCCTCACAGTAACTGAATCCGTTTTGATCCTAGTGTTAACTCTCAGGTGCAAATGAAAACTTTTCTATTTATAAAAAAAAAAATCTAGGACAAGTGTTTTCATCTTTTCTTTGCTTATAAGAAGGGATGAAAGGGATTATAAGGCAGACAGGGTTGCCAGAGCAACAACAGCCGGGTATAAACTTACAGAGCTAACATTTAACGTAGTAGCTTTATTATTTATGAAAGCTGCATAGGGGTGAAGGCAAAGAAAGGAAGATGCTAATGGGGGTACAGTAGTTTAGATCAGTAATTTCAGGAAGTGGGTGACTTAAAATTCATGCCTGAAGTTCTGGATTTATATAGTGAATATTTATTGAGAGCTTTTATTACGCCAGAAGTACTGTGCCAAATACTGAGGTAGAAGACAAAGTCGCTGACCTTATGAAGCTGATGAGCTAATAATACTAGTGACATTCAGAGAGGAAATACTGTGTTCTTTTCCCTCCGTGAGCCAGAATTGATTCTGAATTCTTAGATATCTATACAGTATTTAATCTTTTAAAAAACGTGAATTATGACATGAAAAAGAATGTATAAAGCAAATGGATAATTTGAGTTATTTAAAAAATACAAGTAACTAATCACTTTACAGTTAAAGAAGCATCCTCCGCTACCCTTTGTCAAGGACAATAGGTAAACTACTCTGACTTCTGTGAAAGTAATTTTCTTCTTTGCTATAGTTTTGCCCCCTAACTGTTAATGTCTAAGCAACATAGTTCTTGCTTGTTTTTCATGTCCGTGTAATAAAATCAAGTAGCTATTGTTTGGGGTCACGGTTCTTTCAGTCAACGTCATGTATATTCACAGTATTCTCTCCCTGTGTATATAATTGTTTAAATTCCTGAAGCTGTTTTCAAAGACTCATCCATGTTGTCACCTGTGACGAGAAGTGGCTCATTTTTGTATGATCATACCACAAATTACCCGTGTGTTGTTAATGGACATCTGCGTTGTTCCTAGTCTGGGCAGTGATGAACAGTCCTGAGCTGGGTATGCATATCTTTAGCCTTACTAGTTGATGTTTTTCTTCCCACATTGGCCACCAGTTTACATTCCTTCAGGGGTATCTGCCTTGAATTCATAATTTACAGTTTAACCTGCAGTTAAACCACAATATGCTTGGATATTTCTTAAATGAATAAAGGAGTGTCATGTGGGTGTCATCTGTCTCTGTCCTATCATGTACAAGTATATTTATATTTATGTTTTGTTATGTGGTTTGGACTAACATACCACCCATATACCTATTGGAAGTGGTTTTTCCACTGTCCTTGGTTGATATGCCCAATAGAACCCTTCCATTCATTTAAAAAGAAGAATAGATGTGTAGTTATAGAAAATCTGAATATGCAAAATAAAGTACTAAAAATAGAAAACATCTAGTGCCTAGAAGACCTGAAGGTCCTGAGTGAATCGTACCTGTGGTAAGTACTTGTCTTGTGGCCAGGCCTGCAGGTGGAGGGCAGTGAGTGTGTGGTGTGTGGGAATTCAGGCCAGTCCTTGTTGAAGTTTCCCGAGGGCTGGACTCATACTATACAAGTGGTCCCCAAGAGAGCAGAACACAGAGGTGGCCTTTCTCTCAGGGACACTTCCAAAGGAACCACAGCTTCTATGCTGTAGAAACAGATCACACTTTTACCATATTTATGTGTATTTTTCTCTACATCTTCCTTTGTATGTAAAAAAAATGTAGAAGTAATTTAGATCTGGGTTTGATTCAGAAAATTCCTGTTTTTCTTCTTTCTCTCTTTCTGTGTGTGTGTGTGTGTGTGTGTGTGTGTGTGTGTGTGTGTAACTGGGGAAATGAACCTGGGCCCTTGTGTATGCTAGGCAAGGTCTCCACCCCAACTGGAGAATCCCTGCTCTCTGAATCCACAGTTCAGTTGTCAAGTTAACCTGGCTCCTGTTTGGTTTTGCTAGTGTGTGAAGGAGACAGTACAGAAAAACAAGTAGGTCATCTCAGGACAGTTACTGAATTCAAGTGTTTGTCACTATTGTGCTTAATACTATATGCTAATAGTCTATTTCTACCCATAAGGCAAGGTGTTA
>PVIR01018570.1:0-33236 GCA_004026965.1 Petromus typicus | reverse complement strand
AAGGGATACACTCTGTAAAGTTTCTGAAATAATTCACATAACAATGCAAAATGCAGAAAACTGTGCTATTTTAAAGATATACATCTGTTCGATACTTGAAATGTTTACCTCATTTTCTGTGCCCACGTCCAGAGTGACAGGCAGGCACTGCTGAGGATTCACCCCTCCACAAGCTGTATATAATGCCAGTTTACCCACAGGGATGCCCATCCCGTTACAACCCAGGTCTCCCAAGCCAAGAATACGCTCTCCATCAGTCACCACAACAGCCTAGGGAAAAAAGAAAAATAATATGGTAACAGATTTCTGCAAATGCTAGGGCACTGTTTCTATTTTCCATGGCTACAGACTCATAGAATGAAATATCTCAAGTATTAGAAAACATACTGGGGAAAGATTTTACTATATCCATGTGGAAGAATGAAAAATAAATTTGATTTATACACATTTTAAACATTTTTGTTGGTATATAAGCTTAATTAGGTATGCACATATAGACTCAAACATACCACAACTTTACTCAGTATTCACTCCAGAAGGGCAAAAAGGTAAAGCATAGGGAAATAACAGCTAAAAAAAAAAAACCAAAGAGAAACTTAAGGAGACTTCAAAACTAGTCATATCCATTTTGACTACAATTAAAGGAATACTCAGAGTGAAACATTTGATACTGGATGGACAGGAGGTTAGTACAGCTTTGGTCATTAGTTCATGCACACTGTCCCGCTATTTTCACAGTAACACTGACCTATCCTCCTCAACTACTGTAACCACTTCATACTGTTCTACCTCTGAAACATGCCTATGACAGTTAGCAACATCTATTATCTGACAATCTTCCACTAAACTTAATGAATTTTGTTTGGCTTCTAATTACCTAGACTCTTTCTGAAGCATACATTTTAATCACGTAAAGAGTTATCTATATAATTTAATAACAATATTAGAATTAATGTATCTAATGTCATTTTTCTATGGCCAGTGGCTATTATATGAGTTTAAGCAAAACTAATGACAACTTATGAGATATTTCACAAAGTGCTCCAGTCATCCTATGCATGGAGCCCTGGAAAAATATTAGTTATTTAAGAAAGCCGTTAACTTAACCTTTATTTTAAAAACATTTAAAATGGCAATCACAAATGTACTTTCCAGAGCAGCTGCACAGAATTAGGAACCAGCGTTGTCTTGTTCACCACCGTACCCCAGTGCTTTGCACAGTATTTGGCATACAGTAAATGATTGATAAATATTACTTGAATAAATTGTGTCAAAAAATGAATCATGCTATATGAAGAACTCACCACAGTACCATGTACATTACAATTCTGAAAAACTTATAGCCATGACCAGCACTATCATCAGAACTCATGTATAAACTCATATTTTAGAAATAAAAAGGAGTTAAGAATATTCTTGCCACTTTTTTAACTTTACAGATTAGAAAATTGAAGATCAAGGAATGGTATAATTTACCTAAGGTAAACTGCTTGATTAAAGAACCAGAATCGGGATATGTTAACTCATAGAACAATGTTCTTTTCTACATATCATATTGCAGAATATACTTTAAAACATACTTTCAAGATATTTTCCTTTAATTTCTTGTTTCTTTAAATTATATACCTCTTATAAAACTGCTTTAAAAGTAAAAACAGTTGAGATGTGGGTAGAAATTATTGTTTATATTCCATTTAGTACATCTTTGAAAAGACTTTTTCTTGTATAATGGCAACGGTCATATATTATACCTTAATGGAGAAAACAACCTATTTATCACTGGATTATCTCTGGTTTAAAAAAAGAAGATAACAAATATTATAGGGAACTATAATTTTGTTTTTAAAATTGCAGGCAACTTTGGTATATAAATTTCAAATATATATCTGATATTATTCTCTCTGTTGTTCCAAAAATACACATAAAAGTACTTTTAGCTATCTTTTAAAAATGAGTACTTTTATGAGTGTGTTCCTTATACAATTAAAGTCAGAAAGCCATTTCTTATTATTTTTATGTTTCAAAATTTTCTGAAAATGCATTTTTTAAAAAAAAGCACATATTTTCATTCATTTCCGATAGCTTATGTTCAATGTGTCTTGATTTTAATGTCAAAAAACCTTTTTTGTTTGTCATAATTTCTATTATTTTAAACTCTTCTTTCATCTAATGCTATTATTCCACTCTATAAGACAGATATGTATAGGGACATTTAATATTTTAGCTCAGTTGTTAATTCACAAATACTTCACATTAAGCACAAATTTAATACTGATCAAATTCTGAGATTAAAAAATGTTTTTATGTTGGCAAATTATCACCAAACTCACATTCTCTTGCTTTATTTAATATACATTTTACTGCCTTCTTAATAATAATAAAACACTTAGATTCTTTCTGTAAAATAATCAAGTCACCATAAGATTAATCTCAAAAACAAGACACCTACAATTCTATCAATGATGTCAGAGTTTTAGAAATCAAATCTCCATCCCACAATGCAAAGTATAATGGAGGCATTACTTGAACAGAAACCTTCAGCATGAATATGGGCAACTCCCCAGAACACGCAGAGCCACGCTCTATGTGTCCTTCATTTCCTCTTCCTTTCCCAGGACTTCTCCTTCCCTTGCAGCCTTTCAACACAGAACCCAGATCCCCAGTGTCTCTTCCTGCTCTCTAGAAACCATTCCAACATCTACCTCTAGATGAACATTACTCGAGTATTACTTATATGAAGTCATTCCCCCGTTTATATTTGACATTCTATTTTTCCAAGTCTGCACTAATCTTTCTAAACTGTAATCCCCTTTATCATAATTTGATTACCTCCTATGTAAGCAAGCTAAATCCTACTACATTCTAATAATAACATTCAGCTTTTAATTAGGCTAGCCAATCTAGCCAATCTAGCTAAATCTTATTGTTAAAGAACACAGTTTTCTCTCCCTCTCCTAGATACCTATGTTCATATGTCCCCTTCTTATTAGAGCATCTCCTTCCCTTTCGAATTTGGATTTTAATTTGGATATAAATTCCAACTTTGCTAGAAAAAGGTTTTCTTAACTATTCCAGTCTTCTCTAGAAGAATGAAATATGGCACTTAAAATGCAACATACATGTTCTGTCTAACATGTGGTTTCAGCTATAAAATAAATAATATATTTTAGACTTTAGTATTCTGTTACAGTCAAGAGCTACCACTTACAAGTGCCTACTACATGCCAGACACTGTGATTGGCTCTTAATTTTAAAAAATGGGCATAGTTAAGAACATCAGTGAGAGTCCAATAAGAAGACTCCAAAGATGCAGGTGGACTAGTAATACAGTTCAATATATAAAAACTGGCTAGTCAGAAGATCAAGCTGTGTGACAGCTTACTCCACAACAGTTAGGATAGCACAGTACTATTTCATCTACTGATCTGTTTACAATGAAATCTTCTCTGGATTCCTGGTTAAAATATAAATATCCTTCTAAAATGGTGTTACACAATTAACAGATTTCTTAGAGTAGCTCCTAAGAACAGAATTTGGGAATAGTAATTTAGCTGGAGGGAGAAAAGTTGAAAAAACAAGCTGGGTGAGAATGAAAAAAGTGTAACAATTGGGGACAGTGAAAACACTTTGTCAAGCAGGAGCCTTAGTGAGCCAAGTCAGCAGTTCTGGCCACAAGTGCTAAAACAGGTAAGATGCTAAAACGAGTCACACTTCAGAAGTCAGAGCTAAAGAGCCTCTGTCCCACTGAAAGACACTGGTTTATTCTATCTTAGTCCTAAAGGATACCCCAAAGTTGTTGGATATCCAGTCGAAAGAAAACAGGAAAAAAGGGAAGCCAAAGGGAGAAGTACATCTCCTCTCCCTTAGGGGAAGTAGCAGAGCACGGTGTTTAAGAGCAGAGCAGGTGGCCGGTTCTGAAACCGGCCTTCAGTTTCCCACAATCATGCACCACTACGCGCCTCATCTGTGCCTCCTTTCTTCACTGTATTATCATACTTATAGGACAACTATTCCATTGAAGTGTTCCCCACAGACAGGTACTAAATGCCAGATACTACTACATTTTAATTTTCATTGGTCACTCACACAGGGAAGTCAAGTGAGCAACTTAGGTCATTATAATAAAAGAAAAGAACTAACAGACTCTGTCTGCCTACTTGGCTTCCTCTTAGTGTATGGATAATACAGTAAATATGACTAAAGGGTTTAGTGTAAAGAAATTCAGATGCTCCTGCTGGTCATCATATAATCACTTTTAATGAATAAAGAAATACTAAGAAACTAAACAGAAATAATGAGAAAAATCAGTATGTAAGCAATTTCAGAATAAAATTAATCCACTATGAAAACATCCAAGGAATATAAATTAGGTGATACCCACAGGCAAAGTTAGTAAGTCCTATGTTGTCATCAGAAATGTCAAGATGATGTAAAGTGCTCAATTAGACAGAGAAGGAAACAAATTTCCTCAGTGGGGAAATCTGGTAACTTACCTTAACAACATTTTCTGGCCATGCGTTTAGAATTGAAGCAATATGCCCTCGATCATGGATACTAATAAAAAGACCTCTGCGGGGAAAAAAAAGAGGGGATTTAATTTACTTCAGATCTGTCAAACTGTCATCATTTAATTTTTCCAATGTATTAATACATCTTTATTTTGTTAAACTAGCAAAAATTATTTCCTTAAATAATGATTAGGACTTTTATAAGGAGAAATTAACTTATATAATATATTAACATCTACCATACATATGTTGACATTTATATTTAAAATATTTGTGATAAAAATTAATCATTTTACAGACAGAACTTAAAGATCATTGTAAGTTTCACTGATATTTATGTATACTTTTTGTGTATGTCTTATATGGTAGTGGGAATTGAACCAAGGCCTTTTGCACAAAGCTATATAGCCCAGCACTTTTAAAAATATTTATTTTGACACAAGGTTTTGCTTAGTTTTTAAGGTGCCCTGAATCAGCTCAAACTTGCCCTTCTCCTGCCTCAGCTTCCCAGAATGCTGGGATTACAGGCACGTTCCACCACATCTGGCTTAACTTACAGTCTGTTATTAAATAAGATAACATATATAAAACTTTTTTAAACTAAAATGTACATAAACAGGCATTTCCAGCATATATTCCATTTATTGTATTTTCACAGTGTTAAGACAAGAACACGCAGTAGTCACAACTAAATTGCCTAATACGCCAAACAGTTCCTTCACACAGAGCTTGAGTCTTCAATCTGTGGCCCTAGCTGCTCTTCGCAACTTTGTTAAACTTTCAACTGAATTTCCTAATACTCCTTGTCCTTTCATCATTTTCTAGGAGTTTAATGAGTAATTTGAAATTGAATGTATAAATTAATAAATTTAATTAAAATTAATTTTTAATCTTAATTATAAAATAATAAAAGCAATTTATAAATTAATTTACTATAGTGAAATAAAATACTAAAATTCAACAATTTTGTAAATGCGTCCACCTCGCTTAAAAGTTTTGCTTTTTTGTTCTGCCTCAAAACAGAGAACCATAGGCAAAAAATGTACAGGCTAAAGAACTGTCATAAGAAAAATGCTTTTTATCTAAGTATAATGCTTTTTATTTAAGTATAAATGATTCAAACTTGTCATTTTTTATGGCAAAGTAATACTCCATTCTGTAGACGAACCACAGTTTTTATATCTAGTCTCCAGTTGATGAACATTTCGGTTGTTTCCAAGATTTAGCTATCACAAACTGAGCTGCTATAAACATGCATGCACATATGTCACTGTAATATGAATCTTTTCTATGGCATCATTTTAATAGTTATTTGATAGTGTCACCAACCCAAATCAGAAACTACTTCTAGGGGTTACTGTTTAATTTGTTCAGTATTGCTCACAATCTAGATTTTTGTTGCTTATATCCCTAAACTATAGTTTGTTTGGGTTTTTTTTGTCTCTCTCACTTGTCCACAGATGACTCTTCCCAAACAGAATAATTCACCTCTGAAAACAGGTAAAAGTTAGCTCTCAATTCATTTCTTACTTGAATTCTCAGCTGTGTTAGTTCCTCAGACAGGACTTCTCCAGAAACAGCAGTCAAAGCACCCCCACACCAACATCTTTACATGAATATCTGAAATAGCCTTGTTTACTTGTTCATATATTTATTCTCTGTCTTTACCCTGGCACCATCACACAGTGTGCGCACGTGTACACACACACTTGCACATGTACACGCACAGAGAGAGAGAGCTATTCCTTAAGAACAGAGACTGTTTTGCTCACATGTGTAACCTCTACATAAGATATACCCAACCTGTACTAGAATAAGGCTTTTATAATGAAATGTTATTATAAGAACAGAAAACATAAAATAAATCCAGATTTACACTAATTGAAAAAAAAATTATCTAATGATAATTCCTAAAGAAAGATTACTGATAACTGTCTAACTTATAAGAATATTATTAATACTGAATTATATCTTTTCTTTGTTTTTATGCTGTTTCATATGAATTTATTCTTTCTCAAAAATTATGATAAAGTATATGTATTGGTCTCTTTCATAAAGAAATTGATCTTATGTCATTATCAAGATCTCAATAAATAACTATAAGATTTAAATATAGTATTTTTAGACTTCTTTGGAAGAAAATTATATTAAATTATATAAAATGTTCTTGGCAATGTACTGTTAAATAATATTTCTTGGGAACTTGTAAGTTAGCCAAGGTTTTCTATTTGTCTCAGGAAACGATCATTTTTAATGAGACAATGAATGATACCAAAATTAAAACCAATTACATGTCAAAGTTTATTATTCATAAGTCTGTGTTCAGCTTCACTAGAACAACCATTTGGCCAACTATAATATCTCACAAGCATCAGAGATTCATTCATGGCAAAAATGCTTATTCTTGGAGAGAACTCAAAAAGTCAAAGATCTGTATTTCCCAGCAATGCCAAATATACTTCTTGGAATGTCTCCATTATCAGAAATCTAGTAAGACATCCAAAAACATTTTGGCACATAAATTATTCATACTTTATGGAGTGGGATACGAAACATTAACCTCACAGTCTCTCTGGCGTTAGCTAGGTCCTTACAATCAGATGACCTCCTCAAGTACCTCCTACTAGCTATTCTTAGAGTTTCTATGACAGCTACTTCATAGTTCTCCTGACCCTCACTCTCATTCTTCTACACTCTTGCTAAATTAGCACACTTTCATTTCTTCCAAATAGAAAACGGGAATGCTCATATATGTACTAGCTACCACCTGTAAGCTTCCTTTCATCTGCATCTACTCTGGTTCATTAAAATATTCACAAACAGGGGCTGAGCGCAGGGGATGGAGTCAGAAGAGGGGACGCCCTTGGTGCGCAGCTTCTTCACAAAATAACTGATGGCATTTGTGCTTGAGCTTATCCTCTCTACCAGGATTATCACAGTGTTTTGGATTCAGCAGAATGGATGCGTGTTCTCAAGTTTTTCAAAGCTGTAGCTGATCAGCTGAAGTAAACAGCGTTCCTAGTGTGGTTGTGGATTTATCCACCTCTCCCTGCTCCTTAGGTCACTGTGGTCTGAAACCAGTGCGTAGGTCAGTGCTCTGGAGTAGCTCTGATGTGGAGATTTCTTCCAAATTGAACGCTTCCATGCACAATTTCTCTAAGGAAAAATCTTGCTCTCGATATTCCCCCTTCTCACCATTTGGCATTCTGTTTGATGTTCAGTAATTTGACTGAAATCTAATCAAACTACATCTTGGATTTATTTAAGTATACAATTTGCTAAGTTTTGACATATAGAGGCCCATGCAAGTAGTACCACAATCGCAATAGTGAACCCTGATAACTCCCGAGATGTTTCTCCGGCTCCGTTTTATCCTTCCTGCAAGGACACTGATCTTCTGTCAGTACAATCTGATGCATTTTCAAGATGTTATTGTCAGTGGGATCATACAATATGTATTTTTTTTTCCTTTGGTGCCGGGAGTTAAACTCAAGTCCTGTAGATGCTAAATGCATGTTCTACAACTGAGCATCATTTGTACTCTGAAAAAAGTCTTCAGCATCATTTTGAACTTCTGTCCATGTTGCACTTCTCAGTAGTTCATTCCTTCCTTATTGTATTATTGAGAACTAAAATGTTACAGCATTTTGCTTCAATTTCTGAGTTTATCTGCTGTTATTTTGGTTTCATATTTTGGCTTTTAGAACACAGAGAGCACTATGAATGTTGTTGTAAGGACACAGGCTCTCCTTTGAATAAATAGAGTGAAATGGATGCATAGTGTAAAAGAAAAAACATTAGCAAACAAAGTGTCCGACACTCTCTCCTCTAATCCCATTAACCCTGATGAGGTCACTGTCTGGCTAATCTTCAGGAAGTCAAGGGATTCCTTGCACTGTTCTCACTCTTGAACTGATTTTCCATGTCCACTTTGTCTCAGCTTCTGCTATGTATCCTTTGGCTTTTCTCCCATGTTTTGTCCTATCCCTGCTCTTGGCATTTGACCAGCTAATTTAGCCTGAGAATAACCTACTTTCCAAGCACGGTGATCTTTTAATGATTGATTTAGGCATCCATCTAATACCTTCAGCTCCATTTTACTTTTAGGCTAGTTCCTATTGCTTATCGAAGACTCTTCATATGTTGGAGACTCTAGGAAGTATTTCCTGACCCATATTCTCAAGCTGTGTCTAGAATTCCCTCAGTAACTCCACAGAACTTTGCTGTTTTTCTCTAATATAACATTTATCATCTTATCATATAATTTTTCTCTTTCTTATTTGTCTGTCATGCCAGATTACGAATACTGTCAGGAATTTTTTGTAGCAAAAAGAAAAGAAGAGGGGCAGGGATTTAGCTCAATGGTTCCGGCGCCTGTCTTGCAAGCACAAGGGCCTGGGTTTGATCCCCCCAGCAACCACATACTATACTTGGTGTGGAGACTCAAACCCACCAGCAATCTGTACCACATACCACAGTGCCAGGCATGTGGTGGCTCACGCCTCTAATCCCAGCACTTGGAAGGCAAAGGAAGGAGGATTGCTGTAATGTGAATTTGAGGCTGAGCTCAGGGCCAGCCTGAACTACAAAGTAAGACCCTGTCTAAAAAAAAAAAAAAAGAAAGAAAGAAAGAAAAGAAGGAAATTCAGCAATTAAAAAAAGTAGAGAAAAAAGAAGATCAGATGCGACTGGGCCATTTAGTCTAGTGTTAGGTAAAATATTATGGCAAAAATTCTAGAATGAAAAACATTCAGGAGATATGTTACCAGTGAGTATAGTCTTTGGGATGTTTTGCAAATGACAAGGCTCAAAGGAACTAATAGGAAAGGGGGAAAAAAACAAAATAACCAAGTTGTGGCCAAAGTCTCTAGAAAAAACAGCCAAAAATCATAGTCAGTAGTAGTCTCTAGGACATAAGGGCACTTGGGAATCAAGAGATCAACAGTTTAAGAACTCAATGTTAACCCTGAGGCAACATATTTTAATGACAGCAAAGGATTAAAAAACAGTGAGAAACCAATTGACAGTTCTACAGCTTCTAGAACTGAAAAGAATCACATTTTACAATATTGCACCAGCTTTGGAAGAATCGTAATTAAGCTGATTTAAATGCTGCAGGCTTCAGCACAAGCAGTGCTTAAAAATAAAATGATGGACAGAGATCTAGTATAAGATGGTCTGGCTCCTGGAAGGTACAGTCCTTGAGATTAGACACTATCCCTATTATAGAGTAAAATAATATTTAACTGAGGCCAGAAGAGAGAAGTAGATTGTCACTGCCTCTGGTTACTTACTTCCAAGAGTAAGTCTTCTTTCTTGCTTAACATCTTAATAATACAAGTAATTATTTTTCTTTTTACATCTATTTGATTTTTCTCCTAATGATAATTTTACAAATTTTGTTTATTGCCGATACTGCTTAAAGGTCTACTCCTCTTGAGCAGGGATTGGCAGGCAAGGCAGATTAAGACGGTCTCTGTGATAGTTTAGATCTAGGATGTCTTCTAAAAGGCTCATGTGTTCAAACCCAGGGCCTCTGGAAGGAGAATAGCTCATGGAGGCACTACACTCATCAGTGAATTGACCCACTGGTGAGATCACAGTCAAAAGCACTCTAGGAGGCGAGGCCTGGGTGGAAAAGGCCACAGGTCCCACCTTTGGAACATATATCCCCTTCCCTAAAATTCCCCTCTTTCACTGTTTCCTGGCAGCCCTGAGGTAAGCAGCCTATCTCTGACAAACTTCCACCATAAAGTTTCTGCCCTGGAGCCAGCCAAGCATAGAACGAACCCTCCACCTACAAGCGAAATTAAACTTCTCCTCCTCTAGGTTGTGTATGTTAGGTATTCTGTCCTACTGACAGGAAAACTGATTAATACAACTCCTAAGGCTTAACAGCTCTTCAATGTCCACACTTCCATAATTTCCAGGACCACACATACAATGGATTTTACTTAGATTAAACTATGTTAGCACCATTAGCTCTGAGATAAGAAGATTATGTGTGGGTTTAAAATAGGCAGGTTATTAGTGTCTTTTAAAAGATGATATTGTGCTCCCAATAGTCACAGGGGGGCTTGAATTCAGAGATTCAAAGAATGAGCACTCCAACCACTTCTACAGACTTACAAAGAAAGAGAGTAAGAGCTATTTCTAGAAGTTCAGAGAACTTCACAAGGAGCAGGCAGCAAGGAAACAGAGACCTCAATTCTGCCGACAAGAATGAGCTTGAAAGCATATTTTTCTTTAAGCGCCTTGATGAGATCTTAGTCCAGCTGACACTTGGCCTTACGATACCCTAAACAAAGAACCCAAACACACCCTGCCAAATTTCTGACTCACAGAACTGTGACCTGATAAATGCACATTATTTTAAGATGCCAAATTTATGTTAACTTGTTACACAGCAACAGAAAATTAATACAAATAATGTGGATATAAAAAAAGAAGTTCAGATATTCTTTTCCATCACTTAGACAAGGCACAGTGCTTGACACTGTGACACAAGATGCTATCCAGATATGGCTGAACATCTGTTGTTACTTCTAGAACCAAATCACCAATATATACCACTGATAATTCAGATCCAAAGGGTTTATACAGCTACAGTTTCCAGTAATCAAGTCTCTGTTCATGTGGGTCATTACTTGATCAAAAAGAGGGACAACATGTGGTAGATCAAAGGCCTATCTGTTAACAACATGTTATGTTTGGATCAAAAGTGTGTCCTGAAAACCTCACATGCTCAGAAATGGGGCTTTGGTAAGGTGATTGGATTATAAATGTGCTAATCTTATTGACAGATTAACCCACTGGTGAATTCATAGTTTAATGAGCTCTTAAAAGGTAGAGCCACCCTGGAGGAAACAAGTCACTGAAAGGGTGTGTCTTGCTCCTGACTCTTACCTTCTTTCCTTGCTGCCAGCAACCCTGAGCTGAGCACCTTGTTTATGATACATTTTCCACCATTATGTTCTGCCTAACCAGGACACCAGAAGTAAGAGAATCAGGTAGCCAGAGACCAAAACCCATGAAACTGTGTGCAAAAACTGCACCTTCTGGGGCCGGGGAGTTAGTTTAGTGGTTCCGGTGCCTGTCTTGCAAGCGCAAGGGCCCGGGTTCGATTCCCCCATAGCCACATACCATACTGGGCATGGAGACTCACGCCCAGCAGCAACCAATACCACATACCACAGTGCCGGGCATGGTGGCTCACACCTGTAATCCCAGCACTCGGGAGGCAGAGGCAGGAGGATTGCTGTGATGTGAGTTTGAAGCTGAGCTCAGGGCCAGCCTGAACCACAAAGCGAGACCCTGTCTCAAAAAAAACTTCACCTTCCTTTATGGTGACTTTTTCAGTTATTTTTGTCATAGTATGAGAAAGCTAACACACAAACCAAAGATGACATCCCAGTGTTGGTTTTATGTCTATTACTGAAATTGAACTTACGATAAGTATTTTATGTAATCTATTAAAGTGAACTGAGATATTTGTTTCATAATTTTAAAAATATCCTTTATTTAGAGAACTTAGGCTGATATTATCTGTAAATTTCCTATTTCTTTCAACAAATCAGTGACCTTTTCTCTTTCAGATAAATGTAAAATCTTCCATCATATAATAAAAATATTTTTTCATAGCAAAATGGAGATAACATCTAAGATTCCAAATAATTGGGAATAACTCTATTTTCTACAAATGTCAATGATTATTATTAATACTACATTATGTAATTTGACCACAATTATAGTTTTAAAGACTGCTTCATCATGCACAACAAATGAACTAATTTTATTTTTGTTCAATATGTCAGTACAAACTGGCATTCACTGTATATGATCAATATCTATTGGGTGAAAAAATTTCGACTGTGGGTATTCATTTGTAAGGACTTGCTAATTGTTTTTAATCTTTAATATATTAAAATTTTAAAGAAAAAATAAAAATAAAAGTTTTAAAGAAAATGATTTGTTATTCTGTGGAGAGCAAGCCACTAGTCCTCACCGCAGGGCCTTTCATAGAGATGGCTGAGGACGCTTCCTATGGAGATGTTAAAGTTTTACTTAGTTCATAAAATGTTAAGTTCCCTATGCGCTCTGACTTAGGCAATGCATGCAATCTGGCCTTCTATTTACCTAACTATAGCTTTTAATATAACACAAACATCTCCAATAGTGAATCCCCAAAAAACAATGAGTTCAACTCTTACTATGCTGAAGAAGGGTACTCTTCACCATCTTGCAAGTTTCCATCAGGAAAGAGCAAGAACATGTACTATCACTGGAAAGGAAGTTCAGAGGAAGTAATGGTTTTCACAACAGTTTGAAAGGAACATTTCCTTTCTCAAAGCATAATTTGGTAATTATATCAAATTCAGATATATTCTCAATCAAATTCATTTAGGCATAAAAAATTTAAACTGGTCATAGAATTTTTTAAAGGTTCTGTAAAAAGTGGCAAAGATGATTCAGTATTTTAAAAAGATACCCTTAAAGGAAAGGTTTTAAGAAGGATGTAGCAGAGAAGACATAAAGAGAAATGATCATAGTTTTTCTATATATATAGGGTTATAACAAAGAGCGTAAGAATTTTTTTTAGTTTGAACTAAAAATAAAAATGTAGATCTAAGCCTGGAGATGCAGGCCAGTAATCCCAGCTAGTGAGAAAGATGAAGCAGGACAATCACAAGTTTGGAACCAGCCTGGGTAAGTCACAGCCAGACCTTGTCTCAAAATAAAAATTTACTTACTGAGCATGGTGGCTCACGCCTGTAATCCCAGCACTTGGGAGGCAGAGGCAGGAAGACTGATGTGAGTTCAAGGCTCAGCTCAGGGCCAGCCTGAACTACAAAGCAAGACCCTGTCTCAAAAAAATAAATAAATAACAATAAACTACAAAGTGCTGGGGATGTAGATCACTGTGAGGACCTGGATTCAATCACTCTGCAGGACCACAGAAAGAACAAGGAAAGGGAAGGAGAGAACAGGAGGAGGAACTACGTAGGTAACGTATGCAGTTCAGTCTTGCATTTAAAATGATGTGAAGTACTAAACTGAAACAGTTAGGCATCTATGGTCATAGTTTTGTGTAACACTGGAAGTTAAGGAAATATAGTAACTAATATGCCCCTGTCTCTCTCAGTCTGACTTTGCTACTATTTCAATATGTTCTACATTAGGAGAAAAGACAAAATTTCTATAATTTAACTTTGCAGTGAAAACAGTCAACTTTGTCTACCTTGAGTTCTGTCCATTAGATCATGTTTGTTTCTTTTAAAATCCTTCCATGTAAAGGAAGTAGTAACAAAGACACCAGAAATATCTAATAAGCCAGACTAAAGTGGTTGGCATATGACATGAAAGTGATGAAAAATTTAAACACCCAGAGCCAAGCAGCAGCAGCTAAATTTCGGAGAAATACGGAGAAACAGCAATCGTACACAGACTCCTATACAAAAAAGCCAACTGTGTAAGTACCACAGACTGGTCAAGCATCCCTCCTTCTAATTCTGTGTGAGTTAGAAAATTCTATCAAAATAATCAGTCTCACATCTAGACTGCTATCTCAGGTTTCCCTCCAGACATTGCAAATACTATGAAAGGGGGACAGGCACTGCTACTTTCAAGAGAAAATACATATATCCTGTCAAACCAAACACTTAATGGCAATGTGAGGGCAAAATCCTCATTACTTGATGTCTGTGGAATGAAAGCCACGGAGCCAATATAAACTGTGAACTGGGATCCAAGAGCAGAAATAATGGAGACATTCAGTGACAGCACGCACCACAGTAAGGCCCCTGTTTTTAAGTAAAAGTCAAAGGCACTAAGAACAAGAAACAGCCAGGGGAAAAAAGGACACAGTAGAATTCAATTACTTATATGCATATAAGATTCTACTTAGCCCACTCAGGTCTGCACTGCTGTTTACACGAAACTTAGCACACTGGTGCCTGAGCGCAGCTCCTGAGTACTGTAGGAGCCTCTGTCATCAGTGCAACAGCTTTCATTAATCATGCCACTCTTACTGTAAGCTGATTGAAGTTTACTCAAATACTTCATTCTCATTTTTCTGATAAACAGCATTCTTGGACAGCTACAGCTTTTTAGAAGTTTTGTTTTCAAGTTCCTTTGAAATTGTGGAACATAAATCCTATAATCTTAACTCTCGGCCTTTATCCAAGTCTTTCCTTTTTCTAACTTTCACACTGAAAGTCTGTGGGCTTGCCTTCTTTTTCTTTCTTTCTTTTTTCCTTTTTTTTTTTTTTTTTGAGTCAGATAGTGAGACTCACTATTTTCCAGGATGGCTTTGAATTTACTATGTGGCCCAGCCTAACCTCAAATTCATGGTGATCATCCTACTTCAGCCTCGTGAGTGCTGGGAAAGGCTGTATTCTTATAGATTACTTTATCTCAACTCCAAACTAATTTATCAAACTGTTCAAACAGTCTTATTTCTTTTCCTAAGATTTTAGAAAACTGAAGAGTCTCACATGCATATTTTGAGAATTTTAGAGACAGGCTTTTATTAAGGATAATGAGAAACTTGCTGGTTACAGCCACTGTCCCTGGGGAGTGAATTTCTTTTTCTTTTCAGGGTAAAGAAAATTCATCAATAGATTAATATAAGCCACATGGACAGATTTGACACAGTGCCAAATACAGTTCAAGCAAATTCCTCTCAAGTGAGGCAACTTTTCCAAAGAATTTTCCAGGGAGGCTGCTATTGCTAGGTCACAAGAAACTGCAACCAACCCCACAAGCCAAATCATGAGCATCCTCCCTCAGACTTAGTTCAGCCATGCACAAACTCAAGTTGATACTATCACTCTGAATCTTCCAATAGTTTCCTTTACATGCAATATAGCATAAGTAAGCAATGAGTTTTCTAAAAGTACAGTTGTGCTTTTGGACAATCAATAAAACTCTGGCGCGATGTGCCGGAGTTCCACATCTGTCGGGGTTAGGGCTCCTCCTGTCGAGAACACAGCACCCTGCACTCTCCCATCACGGGGTTCATTACCCAGTATATTTTTTTTTAAATTGAAGTCTTTATTGGTACATTACATATATACATCATGATTGCATTCAACAATGAGAATTTGTACCAGTATATGACACAACTTAATTCTCATTTTTTCCCATAACCCTGCCCACCCTATCACCCTCACCCCCCATATACATAAGCTTTGTTTCCTTTCTTTTTGTTATAATCTCATTATTTTTCCCCCTTCACTCCATTACGCTTTGAGTGTTTTCTATTTCACAATATATAACATAGATTCTAGAACTCATTTACATCTTTATTTTCTCATACCAGAGAAAAGATACTATATTTACACATCTGTGACCTATTTATTTCACTTATGAGGATGTCTTCAAGGTACGTCCATTTAAGTATAAATATTTCAAACTTATCATTTTTTATGGCAGAGTAATACTCCATTCTGTAGAAGAACCACAGCTTTTTTATCCAGTCTCCAGTTGATGGACATTTGTTGTTTCCAAGATGTAGCAATCACAAACTGAGCTGCTATAAACATAGGTGCACATATGTCACTGTGATATGAATCTTTTAATTTTTGTGTGTATATACCTAGCAGAGCGATGGCTGGGTCAAATGGGGCCTCCAATCCTAGCTTTTTGAGGACTTTCCAAACTGTTCTCCACAGGGGTTGTACGAGTCTACATTCCCACCAACAGTGGAGAAGGGTTCCTTCTTCTCCACATCCTCGCCAACATTTGCTGTTGGCTGAATCTGAAATGGCAGCCATTCTATGTGGAGTGAAGTGAAATCTCAGTGTTGTTTTCATCTGCATCTCTCGAATGACTAATGATGTTGAGCATTTCTTCATATGCTTCTTAGCTGCTCTTACTTCTTCCTCTGAAAAGTGTCTGTTCATTTCAGATGCCCATTTTTGAATTGGGTCTTTAAATTTGGGTGGATTGATTTAACTGAACAATAGACTACTGACTAACCAATGGGTCACATCAGAAATTAAAGATGAAATTAAACAGTTTCTACAATTGAATGATAACCCCAGTACAATGTACAGGAATTTATGGGATACAATGTAAGCAGTTCTACAAGGGAAATTCATAGCAGTGAATGTATATATCAAGAAAACAGAGCAAACTCAAACTAACAATCTAATGCTGAACCTTAAGCTACTAGAAAAACAGGAGTAAAGCAAAACAAGAGCTCATATAAGGGAGGAAATCATAAAGATCAGAGCAGAAATTAATGCAATGGAGACTAAGAGAATGATACAGAAAATCAACAAATCAAAGAGCTGGTTTTTCAAAAGGATAAATAAAATTGACAGACCCTTAGCCAACCTTCTCAAACAAAGAAAAGAAAAGGCTCAAATCCATGCTATCACAGATGAAAAGGGGGAAACCACCACTGACCCAGCTGAAACACAGAGAATAACAAACACATACTTTGAAAATTTATATTTCAATAAAATGGAAAATGTAGAAGAAATGGATGAATTCCTATATACATACAAACTTCCAAAGTTGAATGAAGAGGATATAAAAATGTTAAACACCCCGATATCAATCTGTGAAACTGAAAATGTAATAAAAAACCTACCTACAAAAAAAAGCCCTGGGCCTGATGGCTTCACAGCTCAATTCTACAAAAGTTTTAGAGAAGAGTTAACACCACTACTCTTCAAACTCTTCAATGAAATCGAAAGGGAAGCAGCACTACCAAACTCATTTCTGGAAGCAACCATTACCTTGATCCCAAAAGCAGAGAAAGACCCAACCAAAAAAGAGAATTACAGGCCAATCTCCCTAATGAACATTGATGCAAAAATCTTCAATAAAATACTAGCAAACAGAATACAGAGAGTCATCAAGAAGATCATACACCCTGACCAAGTTGGATTCATCCCAAGGATGCAGGGATGGTTCAACCTACATAAATCAATAAATGTAATATACTACATCAACAGACTCAAGAACAAAAACCATATGGTCATCTCAATAGATGCGGAAAAAGCATTTGACAAAATCCATTACCCAGTATCTTAACTGCATCTTTTCTCTTCTGTTAGATCCTAGGCTTCAGGAAGCAAACTGTTGCATCTGTTTCATTCATTCATGTCTTACAATGATCTATCAATGTCTGAGACATAGAGGCAAAGGTGTATTAAAGATGATCACAAATTCCTCATATCTCTCTCATAAAAAAGTGAGATCTATGTCTCCTTGGTTGGCCTCTGTCACTGCTTTGACTGAAGAAGGTAGTAGAAGTAACACATTGTTATTTTTTGTGTATATATGGCATTGAGGATCAAATTCTGGGCCATACCCACGCTAGGCCAGCACTCTACCTCAGCACTTGGTCATTCTTAAGAAGCTAACAGCTTCTACTTCCTATCTCAAATTCATTTGGTCCTGGAGCCATAAGACTAACTAGGTTTGGGGCCGGGGAGATAGCTCAGTGGTTCCGGCACCTGTCTTGCAAGCGCAAGGACCCGGGTTCGATCCCCGGTAACCACGTACCATACTGGGCGTGGAGACTCACCCCAGCAGCAACCAATACCACATACCACAGTGCCGGGTGTGGTGGCTCAGACCTGTAATCCCAGCACTCGGGAGGCAGAGGCAGGAGGATTGCTGTGATGTGAATTCGAGGCTCAGCTCAGGGCCAGCCTGAACCACAAAGCAAGACCCTGTCTCAAAAAACCTAAAAATAAATAAATAAATAAATAAATAAAGACTAACTAGGTTTAAGGTATGAAAGACTGTTTAAGGACTACAAAAGCATGAATCATTTTAAGGCAGTAAGTTTCCAGGTACTTACCATTCTTATCCTTTCCCTAAAGCTGAACTACTAACACCTTGCACAATTCTATTAACAACAACAACAAATACACTCAAAGAGGTTCTCCCCTATATCCTTTAACACTACACTGTGTCTATCTCACAGAAGCAAGATACCAAATTACTTATTCTGGAAATACTACACTACCTGAAGATTTGCAAACATTGGGGACCCTCTTGGATTTGGTGAGGTTTGTCCTATCTGGTCTTTCACAGGTTTTTATTACAAGTGACTGTGGCACTAGGAGGAAGGTATTTCAGTTCAGATTTCAAACAGTACAGAGTGAATTTGTGGGAAGCAGCTTCACTCTTGAGTGAGACACCCATGAAAATAAGACAAAAGAGCCATATGTTGAAGCTGTCTTTTCCCTCATATGTTTACTAAAAATAATCATTTCCAGTTCTTCTCAATAGTTAAATATGTCCACAGGAAAGAAACAAATCTTCAAACAGTTGAACGCAATAAATAGTGAAACTGGTTTAATATAAATTAAATATTTTCCAAAGCCACTAAGTATTTCAGCATATACTGCTTAAAACCTGCAGATGAAATTTCATTCAAATAAAAGGTGTGGGCTGGGGATTTAGCTCAGTGGTTCCAGCGCCTGCCTTGCAAGTGCAAGAACCCAGGTTCGATCCCTGGTAACCACATATAACAACACCAGGAGTGGAGACTCAGGTCCACTATCAATCAGAACCACATACCACAGTGCAGGGCACGGTGGCTCACGCCTGTAATCCCAGTACTTGGGAGGCAGAGGCAGAAAGATTGATGTGAGTTCAAGGCTGAGCTCAGGGCCAACTGAACTACAAAAAGTGAGACCTGTCTCAAAAAAAAAAAAAAAAGGTGTATCATCCCTTAGATATTACATAGTACTTTATCAAATTTAGGAATATTTATTTTTGTTAGTTAATCCTATATTTTATAAAATGTTTCATATATCTGATAATGTTATCTAAAACATAAAATTCTTTACTAATCATTAAACCGGTTATTTCTAGCAATAGCATTGTTTTTCTCATTAAGTATATGGGAAATACGATCATTATGTCTAACAAAATTAATGAATCTTATTGACATATATTTTTAATTATTTTTAAAAGGCTAACATCAACATATGTACATATGTACTTACTAACGTAATATTTTTTATACCCATTTCAAAACTGGTCTGTGCTTTCCTCCATATAGTACACTGCTTTATTACAAACTAATGCAAGTTTTAATACTTCATCTTCTAAATGAATAAATCAGAATAATGATATCTGCATTACCGTAATCAATAACATAACTTCTATTGCTCAGTCATACAAAAATTTGTCCCATAAATTATCTCTCAGTGAGATAAGAAGGAAATAGCTATCTTTTTTTTGGGGGGGTACATGTTTACAGTACATACATAGGCTGGGATTTAGCTCAATAGTGTAGCAGCTGCCTCAGAAGCACAAGGTCCTGAGTTGGACCTCTGATGCCAGAAAAAGAAAAAACAAATTAAAAACACAGTACATAGGGTCACATCCAGGGTGGGAAGCTGGTATATGTGCATACATTCTCAACTCTTTTTTGGGAATCCCGCTCCATGTCTGCATATCTCAGACCCCCTCATTTATATAATTCTGCTGCACGTGTTTGTAGGACATGACGGTCACTTTCACAGGACGGTCCTGGCACACATACACAGCACTTCACTGGTCTTTCCCCCTTCCTGTTAAATCTCGTTTCCCTCCGCTCCCTCACTTTCCCCTGTGTTTCTCGGTTCCCTTCTCATATGTCAAAGGTCCATCCTGCTATTTCCTACTGCCTATCTTTTACTCTGCACTATATTTATACATTAGGTTTCTCATATGAGAGAAACGAGGTGATATTTAAGCTTGTGTATCTGATTTACCTCACTCAACATTAAGATCTTCAAGTTCATTCATTTTCCTACACATAAATTTCTTAACTGAAAATAAAGTCTTACTTTTCTGGCAGAAAATCTAATTTGCCCAATATATTTCCCAACATATCTGACAGGGAAGATTGTTTTCCCAATTAAGTAATATAACAAATAAATATTCTCCATAAAATGAATAAGCTAAATCTGAAATTTCATAGTTGTAACAAAACTATAATTTTTTCTAGGTTTGAAAAAGTTTGTCCTGCAGAAAGTATATTGAAATAACTATTTTAATTTTCCAACCTTTTATATGTATATCAAATGTAAATGTTTTAGAATAACAGAAACTACTGGACATTTGGAAAATGGTCAAAGGTTTTTATATACTGAACTCAGAAGGGAAGGATGAACAATTTTTCAAAATTCTCTTGAGGGATCTGCAAACAAATACTGTGAAGACCATTAAACTACAGTAACAAACACGTACTCGAGTTTTCACTGATGTCAACAAATGTTCCAATTTAGTTTTTTATATAATACAAAAATCACCTATTTAAATACCATTAATTCCTACAGGTGACTGACAACAGAACTGAGCAAAAATTCCTAAATCAGTTGAGTGACATACTAAGACTACTTGTATTTTGATAAAGGGTTAATTAAAGCTTTTGCAATATTTACGGTGAAACACATTTTAAAAGTTATTTTTACTATTCCAGATTTTTTTTTTCCCTAGGTTTTTTGAGACAGGGTCTTGCTTTGTAGTTTAGGCTGGCCCTGTGCTCAGCCTCAAATTCACATCACAGCAATCCTCCTGCCTCTGCCTCCCGAGTGCTGGGATTACAGGCGTGAGCCACCACGCCCACACTGTGGTATGTGGTACTGATTGCTGTTGGGCATGAATCTCCATGCTCAGTATTGTATGTGGTTACCGGGGAATCAAACCCAGGCCCTTGCGCATGCAAGACAGGTGCCGGAATCACTGGGCTAAATCCCTGGCCCTCCAGATTATCCTTATAAAATTCAAGATCTGAATTTTCCCAGTAGTAGTCATTGATTGGCCCTTTAAAATGACATATAGTAAAAAACAGAAAAAAAATAAGTTTCTATTCAGAATGTCTCTTCAGTAAAGAGTGATAATCAAGGAGAATAGTAACCATTTGGCATTGCTGGAACTGTTATACTTTCAAGCATGCAGTTACAGACTTGAGATCACAATTATTGAGTACATTTAAATTTATTTCACTATTTGGAAACATAGGTGCAACTGAAAGAATTTAATCTTTTAACCTCTCAAATAGGTAAATAATAAATTAGTTTAAAAGGGAACAGCACTAAGATGACAAAGAATTATTTCAAAGAAAATTTATGAAGACTATGGGATCTCAGCTTGCAGATTCCCTTAAAACTTTGCAAATTACCTAGGTCACATGTTCATTGCCTGGAAAACGAAAGGATTAATTCTCAAAAAGTATTTAAAAAGAAAGATCTCAAATGATGATTTTTAAATTTTTGTTCTTTATTTTTCATTTTCATTTTAAACTAAAATAAATTAATACATTGATAAGGTTAAGGTTCATGCTAAACCACAAACGTTTGAGGAATAACCATTACAAACTGTAGCTTCTGTAAAACCTTAGAGAAATGACTGAACCAGAGTTCAGAAGGAAAATTTCACCCTTTTCTCTGAAGTGCAGGAAGCCCCTACCCTACAGGGAAAGGAATAAGCTCCTAACAATGAAGGCAGATGGTATATATATAATAATATTTAATATAATATATTTAAGTATTATATTTAAGTATTCTATTTAATATTAAATAGAATATTAAATAATATTTTAACCATTAACTTGCATCTGCATAAGTTTTTGCAATTTTGTAGTCCTAAAAATATTGGTTTATTCATGTTACCTTTTTCTTTTTAATATATTATATATATACACATGTATATGTACACATATTTATAGGTGATATAGTCTCTCTACTTAGCCTGGGAAGAGCTCAGGAGCTAATAACTGTCTAAAATATGGATGTGCAATATTCATTATTAAAAAAACTAAAGTCCAAATGGTAAAAACTGGGTTAGTTCTCAGATCTAATTAAGAGAAGTATATCACAGGGAAAAGACATTTCTTTAACATTGGGAAGAATCTAATAAATGATTCTCTAAATAAAGTGCACTGGAAAATATATTAGATATTGTTTCTAACAGTAGTTTTAAAAAATGCCTTTTCTACTCAGCTTTTCTTCCTTATAAAGACCCTGAAAAACAATGCATATTTCCATGAATCTTCGTAAATGGAAAAAATCCAAAACATTTTTTGCTGAGGATAGATTGTGGTAGTGTTAAAGTATCATACTGGGGGGGCCAGGGAGTTAGCTCAGTGGTTCCGGCGCCTCTCTGGCAAGCGCAAGGGCCCGGGTTCAATCCCCCGTAACCACATACCATACTGGGCGTGGAGACTCACCACAGCAACAACCAGTACCACATACCACAGTGCCGGGCGTGGTGGCTCACGCCTGTAATCCCAGCACTTGGGAGGCAGAGGCAGGAGGATTGTGATGTGAGTTTGAGGCTGAGCTCAGGGCCAGCCTGAACCACAAAGCGAGACCCTGTCTCAAAAAATAAATAAATAAATAAATAAATACAATAAAATAAATAAAGTAACACACTGGGAGCTGGTATATTCTCTACAGAGATACTAATATTTGTCTACAGAGTGGCATGGTGGACCACAGTGAAAGGAAGGGTTGTGTGTTGCTGTGGGTTTGTTTGCTCCTTTGTTTTACCAATTCAAGGAGGCAGTTCACAGGTACTTAGCTACTTGGACAACAGAAACTTTTTATATAACTCAAACTGATCAGATACTTAGAACATAAATGAGACTCAGAAATTATTCATCTGTTTTCCAGCCACATCTGCATTCTTCTCATCCTTTTCATTCAAAGTTTTCTCTGGGCAGGAACTGAACAAAGATCATCCTCTGAGAATGTACAGGGAAGAAAACATTCCTCTATACTCTTTGGCACAGTTCATGTCAGTTATATACTTTTATTAACATACTGATCAAATTAATTCCTGATAATACTGCAAATCTTATACCTTTTCACATATTTAGTGAACTCTGTACTCTGCTCTGTAACATGAGAAATAAAGAAGCGCAATAAAGAAATTAACTGTATAACCATGTGCAAGTTACAAAGAGTCACATGTTAGGAATGTCTTATAACTACAAGATAATAAAGAAGTTAAATTTAATATAGAAATAATCTTTGCTGAAAAGAGTTTACAACATTCATATCTCATTAACTTTACAGAAAAGTTAGTATATGAAAAGAAGGAACTTTGCATTATCAAATATGTTTTTACTGGCTAAGAACTACCCCGTTTAGACTTAACACTTTCCATCTGTCTTCAGAAATATTTGTATTTTCTTGAAGTACAAAAAATAACATGTACTAGTTAGGAGACAGAATAATATATTAACTGCCTTCACATTCTATGAATACTTATAAAAATATTTTTTCAGTAGTTTTTATATTTTCTAGTGTCTTAAGAAATTTTATGAATAATATTTCTAACAGTTAACTTGCATCTCCATAAGTTTTTGCAATTTTGTAGTCCAAAAAAAAAATACCAGTTTATTCATGTTACCTACCTTTTTCTTTTCTTATATTTTATGAAGTACAGTAAATTTTCTGACATCATAATCATGTTCCAATTTTAACTAGTGTAAGCAGTATAAAGCTAAGTTTTAATACTTAGAAAAAATAAATTTCTATTTTGTTAAGATTTTGATATTTGAAAACTATAAGGACATAAAAACAGAAGGAAAATCTGCTATTTGATTTCGCTTAAAAGATAGGTTTAAGAGGGATTCTGTTTAAACAAAGTACCATATACTATAGACTGGTGCATTTATTTAGACCTGAGATCAAACAGTAAAAAAACAAACAAACAAACAAACAAAAAACCCCACGAGGGCTGGGGAGTTAGCTCAGTGGTTCCGGTGCCTGTCTTGAAAGCACAAGGACCCAGGTTCGATTCTCCAGTAACCATATAACATACTGGGTATGGAGACTCACCCCAGCAGCAACCAGTACCACATACCACAGTGCTGGGCGTGGTTGGCTCACACCTGTAATCCCAGCACTCAGGAGGCAGAGGCAGGAGGATTGCTGTGATGTGAGTTGGAGGCTGAGCTCAGGGCCAGCCTGAACCACAAGGTGAGACTCTATCTCAAAAAACCTTAAAAAACAAACAAACAAACAAACAAATAAAAAAAACCCCACAAGCCTTTTGAGATCCAAAGCATATTTTATGCTAGTAGCAATGTTTATTCATGTTTTTCTCCATTTATTTACTGAATGTGCCAGTTTTACTAGATTCAGAGGGAACACTGGAGAAGAATATAAAGGGCAAAAAAGTTCATGGGTCATCTGACAGGAAAAAAATCCAGATTCCATATGTATGTGATAAAGGTTATGAGAGTGTCACGAGGGAGGGGGGGCTGCTAGTTAGCTCAGTGGTTCCAGTGCCTGTCTTGCAAGCGCAAGGACCAGGGTTCGATCCCCGATAACCACATCCAATACTGGGCGTGGAGACTCACACCCAGCAGCAGTCAGCAACACATACCACAGTGCAGGGCATGGTGGCTCACACCTGTAAACCCAGCACTCGGGAGGCAGAGGCAGGAGGACTGCTGTGATATGTGTGTGAGGCTGAGCTCAAGGCCAGCCTGAACTACAAAGCGACACCCTGTCTCAAAACAACAACAAAAGTGTTCCTGTGGGGTTTCGTCTTGTAGGGGGCACTCAACTTAGGATGGAAAGCCAGCTAGAAGTCGGAAAGAAATAAAAACAGAATTGTAGACAATGGGCTAAATGACAAAAATTCCTGGGTGTCATCTAAGGTGGATGACTTTTACCACAGGGGCCATTGGTAGTGATCCAAAGAATTTAGTCTGGAGAATGATATAGTTAACACCTTTTCAGAACTCACTCTTTTATATCTTTCAAGGATGAATACACAATAGTAGTTCAGGACAGAAATGAGAAAGGGCTACTGTAAAAGAGTATCAATTCGTGGTTGAATGGACAAGAGAGATTCAGCAGATAATCAAACTGCAAAATTAACAAAGCTCAAAAAGGAAGAGAAAGTGGGAATTTGAATATCTCTGAGGTACCTGGTTTAGGTGAGAGGTGGATGGTCTTACAATGTTAGAAAACCTGGGGGACAAGAAGGTTAGGCTGGAAATGCACAGGTATCAGTAATCACGTGCCACACAAGAGGAGCTATTTAGCAGTTGGAGATATGAATAGTAAACCTGTGGTCTAGGCTAGAAATACTACCTTGGAAGTTACAGTTACAAATGAGTAACAATATGTACAATAAAAAGAATAAGATTGAGAATAAAAACCTAGAGACACTAACATTTCAGTGGGTGGAATGTATCACTGGATTTAGTTGTACAGATTAAGGAAATATATTACCCTGAGGAGGGGAAATGTATAAGATTAGTTCATGGAAATAAAATGTTGAGCCAATGAATTCACATGGGACAGGAAAAGAAAGGCAGGAGACAAGAAGGATGAGGCCACGGGGTGTTTACATTCTTATAACCACAGAGCGGGCTGAGCCGAACAGGCGAGAAGGCCCTGCTCGGACTGAACTGTGCAAGGAGGGTTACAGAGCTTCACCCCCGCATGAATAATATTTTAAATTTAAAATGAGTGCACAAAAATGGAATGAGTAATATTTAGTCCCAGACTAAAACTTGGATAGTTGGCTTTTCTGTAGGGGAAAGGAAGGGTGAGTTCAAGATGGATGTGTGACACGAATAAAAGACTAGATCATGAGGGAAGTGACTGGGTTATAAAGCAAATGAACAACACTGAACCTGAAAGTTTGAGAAGTTCTTCTACACAGCAGACTTGCTTATCACCAGCTCATGTATTTGGAGGCAACACACCAGGTGTTGTGTATCCTATCACCTCACCTACTTAGAGCCACCGCAGGACTAAAGGCTACAGTTATTCCCAGGTGAACTAGCTAATCCTACTGCCAACTGTGTTAGTTTATAGACTTGATTTCCCTCTCTATGTCCCACAAGGATTAAGTTCATTCAAAGCAATCGGGCCTGATAAAAAGGGATTCCAAAGTGCAACAGTCTTACTGGTCTTTCCACTCCATCCTAGCCTTTCATTGTACCCTGTCCACATGTGAGCCGCAGTTATCCTTTAAAACTTTAATTAGACGTTTCATTCCCCTGCTTCAAATAGCTTAAGAGCTTTTCAGATGGATTAACAATTACAATCAAACTCTACCATGACCCTCAAGGTCCTGAATGTTACTCCTGCCCACTTCCGACTTCCTTTTGCCCCACCTTCCCCATTTGTACACCTTTTGAACATGCTATTCCTTCAGCTTCAAATATCTATTTTTCAGTTTTGCACACATTGACTTCACATCCAGCAAGTGTCAGCTAAGACTTTATCTCCTCAGTCTTGTCTCTAACTACACTATGAAAGTAACCACCCCATTACTGTTTACTTCTGTCCGCCACTTCCTTTATAGCACAAAGTATATCCCTGTATTTCCTTGATCATTTTGAGTGTTATGTGTAAATTTCATAAAGGCAAAAAAATATTTTATTTACTCATAATCAATACTTAATATATTAAGTTTCCAGTAAAAGAAAGGAATGAGGAAATAACAGTAAAAATAATCAGTAAAAATAGAATTTTGAAATAACAAAGTTGAGAAGAAAATAATACAAATATTCTGGAAAAACGGAGTGGCAGACGTTACTTTACAATTTTTAAAACCTAGTGTAAATGTTAAACTGCTGTCATGGGTACAATTAGTGTTAGAAAAGTGAAACCACAATTGAGCAATATTTCTATGAAATATCTATTAGGATTATGCTTTTCTCAAAAACAGTGTATAAAACACTCTCCCTGGGGCCGGGGAGTTAGCTCAGTGGTTCCAGCGCCTGTCTTGCAAGCGCAAGGGCCAGGTTCAATTCCCCAGTAACCACGTACAATACTGGGCATGGAAACTCACACCCAGCAGCAATCAGTACCACACACCACAGCACCAGGTATGGTGGCTCATGCCTGTAATCCCAGCACTTGGGAGGCAGAGGCAGGAGGATTGCTGTGATGTGATTTGGAGGCTGAGCTCAGGGCCAGCCTAAACTACAAAATGAGACCCTGTCTCAAAAAAAAAAAAAAAAAACCTTCTACCTATGAACGCTCCAGTTTATAATACTTAGCAGCAAGCATAATATATCATTTTACTTTTGAAAATCAGAACATATATTAGTTTACAAAAAAAGGTCCAAGGAGCTACACAACAGAGTGCAGCTTCTCTGAATAACAAAAGACCCACAGGGAACATGATGTGAAATGTTACCCAGCATTGCCCTGCAAAGATGTAGCGGGAATTTCACATGTCAACTTGGCTAGGAAGAGTTTCTAGATACTCTGGCTATTTCTGTGAAAGTAATTTTAGATGAGATCAACATTTAAGTAGATGTGTGTGTGTGTGTGTGTGTGTGTGTGTGTGTGTGTGTGTGTGTGTGAGTGATACCAGGGATGGAACATAGGACCTTGCTCTTGTGAGGTCATATTGCATATTTTGTACTTGCTAGCCTCTGTGACATGGACAAATTCCTTAAAATAAGTCACACACACACACACACACACACACACACACAATTCTATTTCTCTGAAAAACCCTAATATCAAGGATTAAAGCTAGAAAATATGAGTTCAAGTTCCAATTCTGACTCATAATACATGGGTGATACTTTCTTTGCAATTATTTTAGTTCACAAATGAATAAACTGTTTAAAAATCAACAACTACTAGATGTTATTGATTCCATCTCCATGCAAGTATTGCCTTCAAGTAAATATATCTTCAAAATGTATATAAGATGATTTTATACAAGCTCTTCTTCACTTACTCATTTTAAAGCTGGCTTGCATACCCTCTCATTGAATATAAATAATTTTCCTGATAAACTTTGTAAACTATTTTCATAGCACAAAATACTGGAAAGACTTCCCAAGTGTGCTGACCTCATCACACAGATGGCATTATTCGACAAATATCAGTAAAATGAACTTCCTTGAGAAGGGAAATAATATACATACACATTTTCAGCTTTTTAAAAACTATCTCATTTCATAGTGCAAAAGTATGTATTTCTCAAAGTGGTCCTATTTCCTACATACCTATAAAGTATGATAATTTATTATAAAGAGCATTCATCCACTGAGGAATCATATTAAGACAAAGATTTATACTGTTAAGTGAAAAATATCTTTGCTTAGAAAAAAGTGAAATGCAATAATGTTTATGATTTATAGCGAATTATATAATTACGGAATTGTATCAACTATTTTATAAATTTTACATAGTGACTATAAAACAGAATAAAACAAAGTACTGATTTAAAATTGACAATTACATTTAAGTCTTTATTTTTAAATATTTAAATTTTATATAAATATTACTCAACTATATGAAATACTTTTAAAGATGCACAAAAAATTCTCTAGGGAGATGGGTACAGAAAACTGATTAAAATTAATTTATAGTTTTCAGCACTGCACCTGAGACGCATGAGGGAGACTCTAGAGAAGATAATAAAAACAAAAGTTCCCCTTGTTCTCCCTCTTCTATTGCAGGTTTAGCTAGCAGGGGTCAGTGGTAGAAGGTAGTAGCAATGACACAGAGAAAATTGTTCCTAATAATTTCTATGTTAGCTGACCTTCTCTGAATACATCTCAAGCTGCCCTTCAACAGAAGACACCCAAAACTAATGCAATATTCTAGATGTGATTGGGACACGTGACACATTGTCTTTCTTTTTAATTATTTCATTTTTCACAATGAAAAGTGAAATTTAGAGTCCTCCTTAAAAATAGATATTCTTCTTGAAGATGGGAAAATAATGATTAACTTTATATACTTTCATAGCACTACCTCAGATAAAACTGGCTCTTAGTTTTCCATATGCTAGGCGTAGCTGTAAATCAGATCGCCTGGATGTACCACAAACACTGTGGTAAAGTTATTTTTGGATTCAAAAATTAAATTTCAATTCAAGCTTTCCACATTTAGTCTTTAGATGAAGACGGAGGCTCGATGAACTGTTAACTTTATATTGTAAGAGATTTTTACAATGAAAGATAAGTTTCACTGCCTTGCTAAAAAGATTTATAAGCCTGTCCATAAATTCAGACAACCCCTAGATGTTAATGTAAAAAACTGATGTCTGAATCATGTCTACATTTTTTCCATTCCCCAAATGTTTCCTAATTAAGGCAGTCTTAAGAAAGAAGATACATTGACATTCTTAACTATTTCTGGGCACATGTTGAATTTCCATTATTTAAGATACAGGATACTCTACCTCATTACTACTCAGTGTAGATCACATAAATATATAATTATTTATTTTCATAAATATATATCCTGCTCAGAAAAGAAGTTAATTTGAATTAGTAATTCATATCACCTATGTCTTCATAATCAATAAGTCAACTTTTTATATTTAGCTCTAGAAACTAAGGTAACGGTTAAGACTTGAAAAAAACCCAAACTTTGCATGTTTGATATATATCTGTGAAAAAACATTACATTGTATAGTTCTTTTACTCATACCTTCAAATATGTTCAGTGCAAATAGTAAACCTACTCAAAAAAAATGAAATGAACCAAAGAATATTACAAAAAAATAAATAAAAACCAGTGACTTATTACTGTATGCAAGCGGTGCACTGACATTTAACAACATAATGATCACTGTTCTGCAAGCACTAAAATTTTTAATAAACTCTTTGATTTTTAAAAGGATTTTGAAGGATGTGAAAAATTATAACACAGTAGAAACTAAACTAAAAACTGAAAGTAGCAGACTGAACTAGAGATGTAGGCTAAAAATGTTGTTTGTTTCTAAAAGACCTGCCTGGTATATCTAGTAAGTCTTAAGGTAAGGTAAGAAAGCCAGATCCAGTTACGAACAGTCCTGGCTCACCTGGGCAGCTCTGGTATTCAGGACGAGAAAAAGATACTTCTGGGATGGGATACATCAGATAAGGGGTTAACAGAAAATACCTAAAGAATTCATACAACTCAGTAAGCAGGAAAATATCAAGATTATAAAACAGGCAAAAACTTAAATATATATTTCTCAAAAGAAGACCTACAAGTGGCCAAAGGGTATATAAAAAAATGTTCAACATCACTAATCATCCAAGAAATGCAAGTTAAAATCACAATCAAATTTCACTTTAGACCTGTTAGAATGGTTATTATCAAAATGATGAAAAGTGTTTGGGGGAGGATGTGGACAAATTCTTGTATGCTATACAACCATATAAATTGGTGCAACCATTAAAAATAGTTCCTCAAAAATTAAAAATATAACTTTAAA
This sequence comes from Petromus typicus, assembly GCA_004026965.1. Lineage (NCBI taxonomy): Eukaryota > Metazoa > Chordata > Mammalia > Rodentia > Petromuridae > Petromus > Petromus typicus. Next base: position 2,559 of record PVIR01018570.1, on the reverse strand, counting down.
AATAGGTATATATCAATCATTTATCTTGATTTTTTTTTTTTTTTTAATACCGAGTCTCGCTTTGTAGTTCAGGCTGGCCCTGAGCTCAGCCTCAAACTCACATCACAGCAATCCTCCTGCCTCTGCCTCCCGAGTGCTGGGATTACAGGTGTGAGCCACCACGCCCGACACTGTGGTATGTGGTACTGGCTCCTGCTGGGCGTGAGTCTCCACGCCCAGTATTGTATATGGTTACAGGTGATTGAACCCAGGTCCTTGTAGTTGCAAGACAGGTGCCGAAATCACTGAGCTAAATCCCCGGTCCCCTATCTTGATCATTTTTATCTCCTCCATAGCCCAGCCTCTTCTTTTTCCATTTTTCTCCTGGTCCCTTTCCCCATCTCCAAAGTCTACTTTCCAATTTCCAACTCATCTCCTTTATTTTATTTTTACTTATATTTTAGGCTTCTTGTATAAGAGAAATCAAGTAATATTTAACTTTCTGTGTTCAATCCATCCATTTTCCTACAACTTTAAAAGTAATACTTAATTTAACAATCCCACTAATGGAGTATAGACAAAGGAAATGAAGTCAGTAAGTCAGAGACCTATGTACGCATACTTATTATGTTTATGGCAGAACTGTTCACAATATCCAGTGTAATTAACATAAACATCTCTCAACAGATAAGTAAAACAAATGTAGTATACATATATAATATTTACACAGTACTATTAAGCCTGAATGAAGCAGAATATCCCGTCATTTAAGACAAGACAGCAAAGCCTCAAGAGTATACAGAAGTAGAGGAATACAGACACTGTATGATCTCACTGTATGACTATATGGGATGCAATAAGAGTCAGTCTCATAAGAATGGGAGCAAGACAATTGCCAAAGCTAGGGATGTGGAGTAGGGGTGCAACACCAGGGAAGAGTCGGTCAAAGAACACAAAATTTCAGAGTGGATGAATGACTTCAAGAGAACTACTATAAAGAGTGTGACTAGAATTCATGATAATGTATTATATATCTGCAATTGCTATTCAGCCAGATTTCAATGTTTTTGCCACAAATACACAACAAGTATAAGAAGTAATGCACATGACAATTACCTTGATTTACCTATCTCATCATCTATACCTGTTCAAAACACCATGCTGTACACAATAAATACATGTGATTTTCGTCAATTAAAAAACAAGTAATAAAAATAATTTTTAATTACTGCAAATATCTAACCAAAAAAGTAGGTAAAAGATACAAGTTATATTTAAAATAAAAGTTTACATACCTTGGCTTCCGAAACACTAAACTATACTGTTGGCAAGCAAGACCCACAGTAGGAGTGTAAACAATAGGCATGAATTTTTCAACATCAGACATTAATACACTATAAAAGAGCTTTTCATTTCTATCTTGAAGATCCATTAAGAGAAGATACCTGTGGAAATTAGGCATAATTAGGTCTAACACTCATGAAACAGTTGCTTAGAAATTGACATTTTTCAATCAACTATTTTAATCAACTAAGTATTTTTAAATCATAGAAAATCTAAACATAAAAGAATTTAGAAATATTCTCAAACACTTCAAAGGATGAAGAGTAGTACACTTGACTACTATCATTTGAACATTAAACCCATTGCTTAAATAACACCATCTTATTCAAAACTTGAGACTTCATCCCTAGTTTAAAATGACAGATGCCATCAGAGATTTAGTTTAATGTTTAACCAATCAAACAGAAAGATTTAATCTTTTAATTTTAACAATAATGACAAGCAGGAAATAAGTAAGGTAGTCAACAATCACACTCGAAATAATTTAAGGTACATCTGGGCTGTAGCTCAGTAGTAGAGCACTTGTCTAGCACGAGTAAGGTACTGGGTTCAATGCTCAGCACCAAAACAATGATAATAATAATTAAAGTAGGTGAGGTGAAAGGACCTTTCATACTATTTGTATCTACCGGCCTTTTATCTAGAGACATTTCTGATCCATTTATGTCTTCCTAAATGTAACCTTCAATAATTTTTCTAAACCTGTAACCTTCAATAGCTTATTCAATAAAACTGCTTAGTACAACTGAAAAGAATCTTCCAAAACTGTACTAAACAGCCTCTTGGGGTTGATTTTCTGTCATGGTTTAGACATAGTTTGAGTGTGCCTTCAGAGTTCATGTTCTAGAACTGTGTTCCTCAGTATGGCAATGTGAAAGGTAGTAGCATCTAAGAGATGAGGCCCAGGGAAGGTTGTTTAGGTCACTGGGGGAACTGTCCTTGGATCAGTGTACTTCTAAGGCAGTCTAGGCTTGTTTCCTCAAAAGTGAACTGTTATAAAAAGAACAATTCTAAAGACTAACCCAGTGTGACAGCACACACATATAATCTGCTCTCTGGGTGGTGAGGCAAGGGAATCATAAATTCAAGCTCAGTCTAGACCCCTAAGCAATTTAACAAGATTTTATCTCATTTTTTTTTTAGATTTTTTGAGACAGGGTCTCGCTTTGTAGTTCAGGCTGGCCCTGAGCTCAGCCTCAAACTCACTTCACAGCAATCCTCCTGCCTCTGCCTCCC